>CM048821.1:4498216-4713912 GCA_026586065.1 Dioscorea zingiberensis | reverse complement strand
GTAATATGTTAGAAAATGAAACTTTGAATTTGTTGTCAACCCGACCGTTGTACATAATTCATTCTTAAAACCATGAAAATTCAACTAGCTTGATTTGATTGAAATTTATAATGTTTTTAAAAATGATAAGAGAGATTTATCGAAGCCTGATAATTTACAGATCCTATCTAAACCTTGATGGAAGTGATATTTGCAGATGTGAACAGTATATCTGAGATTCTAGATGATTATCATATTTAATATTTCAAAATAATATCAGAGATTCTAGATTGAAGGATTTGAGCTTCAAGAGGAAATAGGGACGACCTTGGAAAAGACAAAGGTCAAAAATGGGAGGGAAGGATGTATCAAAGATTTGTTTTGAGATTGCAATTGTGAAGAGGCCGTTGAAGGAGGGGAATTACAAGAGAAGAATGGTTGGAGCAGGAGAGGAGGAGGAAATTTGATGTTATACGGATGATTTGTGAAAATGCTTTGAGTGTACTTAGCAAAAGGTTCATTTTTTTTTTTTGGTTGAGAAGTTTGGATCTGAATTCTAGTTCGGATTCACTAATTTGAAGTCTTATTTTAATTATGATTAAGATCTGATTGGTTAATTTAATTTTTGTTGAAAGTTGTTTCCAAATTCTAATTGGGTAACTTAGGTTCGTCAATTTGAGTCTTACCTCTAGTTATGATTAAAGATATGATTAATTTAAATATAAATATTTAATTCCTATTAGAGATAGGATTGGTTCAAGCCCTATTAGTATTAAAATAAATTGATACTTTTGATGATTATAAATAAGACTTTGGATCATGAGTTTTCTTTCTGTGTGCACTTTGTAATTGGATAGAAGGAGAGATCTAGAATTGACATACTTGAATTTAGTTGATTGATTAACATACTGTGAAAGAAGGTCTCACACTGATAAGATGGAAGAAGGGTAATTTCTTGAGACATGAATTTGTTTTTCCAATACCGTTGTTTTAAAGACACCTTATGTATTTCTTTCCATCCAAATGTTTATGCTACTATTTTATCTACTCTGAGATATGTTTTCCAAAGATCTTTCATTTATTTGGGACATTGTTTGAAGAAATTCATTGAGAGCAAGTTATAGTGTTAAATGGGATGCATGTAGAGCATTTTTTTTTTTTTTTTTTTTTTTTTTTTGGAAATTCGATGCAGATACAATTAAGGAATAAAGCTAATAAAAAATTTTATTTCTTGATTTATTGATTTTCTTTGATTAAAGTTTATCTCATTTTCTATAGTTTTTTTTATATTTAGTTTTGTTTGCATTTATTGATTTATGGAAACTTTTTCTAGATATTATAGGATGGGTTACGAACACTGTTCTGGTTCAAAATCAACTGAATTTTTTATTTTTATATTTAAAAAATGTATATCCCAAAAATTGGTGTTTATTTTTCATATATGTAAGTAAACATAGAGATGGCAATTAGAAGTAGTCGTAATTGGATAGTTCTAGGATTAGCTCAAATTTTGATTTATTTATAAAAAAAATGTGCTATAATGGTTTTTTTTTTTTGAGTGAGTGTTTCATTTTATAAGAATAAATATTTCCGTTAATTTTTTTTAATGATTCCTAAAAATAATTCCCCATTCGTTTTTACAAGGAGAGGTTTTAGGGTTCAAATCATATTAGTTGCATATTTTTAAGTGGCTTGTTCAAAAATTCTTTTGTTATGATTTTTAAAATTAAAAATCCTAATTTTTTAAATTTAGAATTTTTGAAAATCAAAATTCCCATATACATGAAATATGTAATATTTTTTAAAACTTAAATGTTATATAATTTTTGAAAAGTTATCCGTTGCTTATTATATTTATATTTTAAAAACAAATTATGGGTTTTGCTTGCATACCCCTATAAAACTTGGAAATTGCTTAAATCACCTCCATTAAAAATGCTATTTGCTTGCATACCCAGTAAATCAACTATTTTTGCTTATATGGCCCTATGGTTAAGTTGCTTGCTTAGCGGTGTTAACTAAATGGATGGAATGAGGGGCAAATTACTACATTGGGTTTGCTTATATACCCCTCTAATTTTTTAAATTTTTTTTATAGATATTGTTTATTTCCTTATAACAAATGAAGCCATTATAGGTTTGCTAATATACCTCTCTAATTTTTTCAAAATTTTTGTAAATATTATTTATTTCATATAACAAATTTGTATTATGGGTTTGTTATTATACCCTAAAATTTTTTATTTATATTTTATAAACTTTAAGTAATTTAAATTATAAATAACAAATACCAAAATATCTTACTCCAATATATATATATATATATATATGTTAAATATTTTTAATTTTTGAAAATTTATTTTTTGATTTTTGATTTTTATTGAATGACCTTTTATATTTATATGATTTTTGCAAATATATACACAAAATTTTACATTATTACATAATTTTTACAAACATGCCTTAAAAAAATTTTGTAAACATGATTTCAAAGAAAAATATAGAAATTACTTGTGTAATTTTCAATGCATAATTAACTTTAAAGGTATATAGTTGAATTCTGAGAGAAAAACTAACTTGGTGACTAACGGTAACTAACGAAGGGGTATATAAGCAAAGCAATTAGTTTTGGAGGGGGTATGCAAAACCAAATTGTACATTTTTATAGGGGTATTTAAAAGCAAATATATATGGTTTTGCGGAGGGTATGCAAGCAATTTTTTATAAATCCTAATTCGAATCAAAATTTGAAATCCGATAAGTTTAAATAACTCACTCGTTTAATTCATAATTTCTCCAGAGATCTTGCCGGCATCAATGGCGAAACCGGAAGAAGCGCTGCTACTACGAGGTTCTCGGCGTGCTCCCGCAACGCCACCGCCGACGAGATCCGCTGTTCCTACCGCCATCGCGCACTTCAGCTCCATCCAGACAAACAGGCGGCCTCCGGTACTCTCTCCGCCGCCGATGCCACCGTCGCCTTCCAGGAACTCTTGGGAAGCTTACAGTGTCCTCTCCGACCCTGAGAAGCGTGATTGCTACGATACTGAACACCCTGATGCAGGGAATTCGTTGTCTCCGCTCCTCCGACTTCACACCCATTCTTCGATCTCTCCCGATTCTTCTCATGCGAGGTGCTGGCTCCACACGATCCCCGCAAGGCATTCTACAAGGTTTATGGCCGGAGTATTCTCTAAGATCCACTCTCCAAGAGCTTTACTTCGCCAGAAAAGTTAGGGTTGAGGAAGGAGCTTGATCCCACAGCCCCCGATCGGCAATCTTTACTGCAGGTGAGCGCGCCCAATTAAAGGGCTTTTTACATTCACTGGTTAGGGATTTCTCCCACGGTGATTTGATTTCAGATTTGGCGAAGCCTTGATGAGGAGGGGATCGATTTGGAAGCTAGGAGTAGCTGGAATGGAATGGTTCCAGAGATCTGGCTGCTTTTTGTGAAGAGGATGGATTGGAAGAATTAATACTTCTGATAGCCAGTGATATCGCTGCGTAAATGCATGAAGAGAGGGAGGAGTATATAAGAAGAAAGGTCCGCCGTCGTCATAAGAGAGGGAGGAGCATAGAGAAAGGCCAAATGAAAAGGAAGTGGCAGAGAAGCCAAGGAGATTGCAAACATGCAGAAAATGTATGTGTTTGGTGAGGAGTTAGGATTAGAAGAGGAGTTCTTGGAAAAAGTATACCGGGCGTTTGATAAGATTTAGAATATTTGATTCACCATTCAAATATCTTTTTGATTAGGGTTTGATTTTCACTAAAGATTGTGTAATTTACTATGAGGAATATTAATTAGTTTTCATTACCAATAAAAATATCATTTGAATCTTTGTGTTTTAATTACGGTGTGTAAAACTTATTTTATTATGATGATGTATATTATTGATGTATTTTTTATTAAGGTCATGAAGAATTGAAGAGAGAAACCATCAAAGAGACACACTTTACGTGAATATTCACTACAAAAGCCATGCAAAATTAATGAAATTAAATAAAAACACCAATTCAAAACCATACAAAACTTCTCACGTAAAGCCCTCTGGATTTTTTTTTTTCTTAAAAGAGTGAATGGATTGATATGGAACTTAGTTTTGTAAGGATATGCTTGATGAAAAGCTTGGTAGTGTAAACATTAATGAAGCTGTCTCAAATTCTAGTCAGATTCATCAATTTCAATTTTACTCAATTATGATTAGAGATAGATATTTAATTTCTATTAGAAATATAGTTGATTTAGAGATAAATATTTAAGTCCTAGTCATATTAAAATTGGAGTTAGATGGGTATAAAATAAGACTACAGATTATGAGTTCTCCTTACAATATTGAACTTATGTGGTGGATAGAAGAGATATTAGGAGGAGTGTACCTTGTATTGCACATTGATTATCTTTGGATTGATTCTCACACCGTTGCAGTGAAAGAAGGTAATTTAGGAACCACACGTATATAAATACATTTATTTCTCTCTCTCTCTCTCTCTCCTTTTTTTTTAAAGATTGTTTGTTTTATTTTAATTGCCACATCACATATTGGTGGTTGGTAAATTAGAGATTAGATTGTTCTTGTTAACAAGCACAGTCACTTTTTGCATTACATATTTCTGTCTTCTTAGGATGACTCTAAACTGGTATTATACATATAGATCCTTTCTTATGATCTGAAAACATGTATTTTCATGCAATCTTTTTATGCTAAATTGCATCCTGTAGCTGCTGGAAGATTGGCCATGGTTTCAAATTTTATTTCTTAATGTAGAATAGGGCATGCATTTGTGTGATTTTTATTTTCATCAAAGATTACAACTGTAATTGTGTGTGATTTATTGCAATTTCTGCAATTGATTCGGCTCAAGGTGTCCAATGGAGGGCTGTAGAATTGCATTAGTAAGTTGACTACAATGACAACAATAACAACTAAGCACTTGTCACTTATACTAGATGGGGTGGTATATGGATTACTATTTTCGTGGCTCAAAATCAAATAAAAATAAAAATAAAAATAAATATATAAAAAAAAATACATAAATAAATAATAATAACAACAAATAATTCTATGAGAGATTGAGATGTTAGAAGCGAGCAATATCCCTGAGAAACAAAGTTAAGCTGTAATGAAGGAAAACCTTTTGTATGATGGTAATCTATACTCTGTGAGTTAGGGCTATATGAATTCTTTGTCTCCATGTAAACATCCAAAGCAAGATTGATATCTAACATACGTTGTTCCTGAGAGCATCACTTACTGCCCGCGTAATCGCAGCTTTCTGCTCTATCCCTCTTCTTATTCTACAACTAAACTATCACATTTTGAGCTGGAGCACTGGAGGTCTCCGTGTCTTCGATTGGTGCAACATGCACCTTGTGAATGTGTTCATTTCTAATTTTGTCCAATCTTGTACTGACCAGCGATCCATCTTAACATCCTCATTTAAATACATTCATCTTATACATATGTTGAACTTTAGTTGCTTGACACTTGCTCATATAACAGGTCTACAGCTGCAATCACTATAAAATTTTCGCTTTATTTTGTTAGGCGTCTTTTTATCAGCATAGCAGCTCAAGTGGCACTTCTCTATTTCAGTATTTGAACTTTGATTACATGGGTTATCTCTTAAATGCTTTCATCCGTGTGTCATCACGCGGGAAAATGGAACCTAAATACCTAAAATGATTAACCTTAGGCGCTATACTGGCTCCTGGTTTCATTCTCCTTCATCTCTCCTCTTTGGTAAAATTACGGTCATATATTACATCTTACTTCTACTTAACCTAAAGGCTCTCTTTCTAAAGTGTTTCTCCACATATTAGCTTTTGATTTACTCCATCAAAGTGCAGTCATTCACTTGGGGAGACGGCCGTCGTGAAACAATGACGTCTGGCCTGGGATGTCGAATCGCTCTCGGATGCTAAAGCGATGGGTTCATTTTGTTTTATATCTTACGAAGATTGTTCCGTCCTTTGAGTTTCATTGATTGGTGTTCTTCATTTAAAACAAGTAAAGATATATCCCGAAAATTCAGGTAAGCACTTCACATATTTTTGTTTTGTGTTGTTTTAGGAGATACACTTGGTTCATTTGTCTACGTACCTTGTGAAGTTGTGAAACAACGTATGCAGGTCCAAGGCACCAAAAAGTCTTGGAGCTCAACCATTCTGCAAAAAAGTCTCTGAAAAATCCGGGCAACAAATGTACTGTTACTACACAGGAATGTTTCAGGCAGGTCATTCAATTTGGAAGCAGCACGGTTTAAGGGGCTTATATGCAGGGTATATTGATTTCCAAAATACACTTATCTACTTTGAAATATTATGATGTAATTACCCATTCATGTGTTGTTTTTTGTTTTTACCTTAGATGAATATTCAAATATTTATGCTATTTATGACTTGCATTTGTCATGATGGGCTTCAATTTACTTATATGGTTGAGATGAAAAGCTTTAGAATATTATAAAAGAGACATTTGTAACATACTTGGCACTTGCTTTGCATGTATGATCCTGTTGCATGTTATTAACACAAAATCATTCATTTTAAGTTTATTTTTACATTTTACAGATACTGGTCTACACACTTGCAAGAGATGTTTCACTTTTTGCTGGAGTCTCATGGTATGTTTGTTGTACATTGGCATACTACATGATTTTCATTTGAGCATTTATTGGATACATGCCTTCCATTTTGTTTCATTGTCTGGTACTGTATTTTTTTTTTACCTAATTTATTAGAAGGTGTTCACCTTCATGTGACCTTGTATTGTGTGTTTGTATGGACATCTTTCTTTCTTAGCCAGTCTCTTTTCATTGAACTGGTTTTTGAAGGATTTATATATCCGTTAATTTGTTGATTTAGGTAACCTTTTATGAAGCATTAAAGGATCTAACTGATTTTAGGAAGCAAAGTTACTACCATCCAGGAAGTGATACTTCATGTTAGCAATTCATTTGAAGGATTAATTTTGGGGGGCTTAGCTGGTGGTGAGAACCTTCATCTGATCCTTAAAAAGTTAAAAGTAAAAAGAAATTCAAACTTTTCACAAATACCCATTATGTTATTTTGTAGGATTAAGTGCTTATCTTACAACTCCCTTGATGTTATCAAAACAGGATTGCAAGTTCAAGGATCCATCATCAGGTATGAGAATATATACCAAGTATTTGCAGGTTACCTTTCTACTTCTCTTTCTAGAAATTTTGTTTCTATCTTGTCTTCAATTTTTCTTTTCCTGATAGAATTATAATGTAAGGGCTCCTGAGCTCGTAAGATGAGCAATTTGAATTGTCACTAACAACCTATATATCTTTTTCATTCTTCCTTGATAAATTGGAAGAAAGAAACTTGACAAAACCTTAATATGTTTGTTTCAATTTGGTTTTGCATTTTTGGTACAATGGATGGTCAGATGCTCTGAGAAGGACTTGGATGACTGAAGGCCTAAATGGCATGTTCAAAGGCAGCATTCCAAAGAGTCATATGGTACATTCCAGCCTCCGCTCTTACATTCATGGCGGTGGAGTTCCTCCGAGATCATTTTAAAGAAAAAACAGAGGACGATGTTCATGAAATCACTAGCTTGTCACTAGACACAAGCTCAAAAATTCAAGAAGCAGTTTAATGTCATTAGTTGCAACCATCTTCCTCTAAAAATTTCGGTACATTCATCATTCATCACTTGGTTGCAGGCCACAAGCTGAAGGCCATAGCAGTTACTGAAAATTAACCAGATTGTAATACATTAGAAAATGAAACTTTTAATTTGTTGTCGACCGACTGGTGTACATAATTCAGTCTTAAAACTATGAAAATTCAATAGCTTGATTTGATTGAAATTTATAATGTTTTTAAAAATGATAAGAGAGATTTATCGAAGCCTGATAATTTACAGATCCTATCTAAACCTTGATGGAAGTGATATTTGCAGATGTGAACAGTATATCTGAGATTCTAGATGATTATCATATTTAATATCTCAAAACAGTATCAGAGATTCTAGATTGAAGGATTTGAGCTTCAAGAGGAAATGAGAAACTTTGGCAGAGTAGGGATGGTGCTTGAAAAACTTGGATGTGTAGAGCATTAATGAAGACAAAAGGTCAAAGATGGGAAGGATGTATCAAGATTGTTTTGGTGCAATTGTGAAGGCCGTTGAAGGAGGGGAATTACAAGAGAAGAATGGCTGGGAGAGGAGGAGGAAATTTGATGTTATGTGGATGATTTGTGAAAATGCTTTGAGTGTACGTACTTAGCAAAAGGTTCATTTTTTTTTTTTGGTTGAAAGTTGGATCCGAATTGTAGTCGGGTTCACTAATTTGAGTCTTACTCTGATTATGATAAGAGATATGATTGGATTCATTTTATTTTTGTTGAAAGTTGTTTACACATTCTAGTCAGGTTCACCAATTTGAGTCGAGCTCTAATTATGATAAGAAATATGATTGAATTTAGATATAAATGTTTAATTCCTATTAGAGATAGGATTCAATTATATTCATATTAAAATAGGAGTGGTGCTTTTGACATTTATAAATAAAACTTCCCTAGATCATGAGGTTCTCGCTTGCAATATTGCACTTGTGTAGTGGATAGAAGGAAAGATCACAGAGACAACACTATCGTAGCGTTACATTGAATTTAGTGTATTGATTCTACTTTTGTAGGCCTCCCGTGGAAGAAGGTAATTTCTTAGAACCATATGAATCTGTTTTTTTTTTCTCTCTTTTTCTTGTGATTGTTTGTTTTATTTTTATTGTCTCCTTGCATATTGGTGGTTGGTAGATTAGATATTAGATTGTTCTCGATTCATATGTTTTTCTACAATCCTATTTGTGAAAGAAAACTTTGAAAAAAGTTAGAGGCTTTTTGCACAATTTTTTTCCTTTGGGAGAAAGAAATATAAGTTCGGCTCAAATTTTGATTTATTTATAAAAATCTGCAATGATGGTAAAATTTTTGTTTTTGAGTAAGTGTTTAATTTATCAAATAAATATTTTTTGTTTTAAAAAATTTTAATGCTTCCTAAAAATAAATCATTTTTTTAATAAAAATAAATATATATATTTGGCTAGTTCATTATTTCTCAAAAGGACAGGTTTTAGGGTTTCAAATCATGTTAGTTGCATGTTTTTAGTGGCTTGTTCGAAAATTGTTTCAAAAATCCTAAATTTTTTTAAAAAAATATGAAAATTTGAATTTATAATTGTTTTTGAATTTTTAAAATCAAATTATCTATAACCAATTTAATCCCGATTAATAATATATATATATCAAACAATACATAGATATTTTTAAAATAAATGTTATCTAATTAAAAAATTATAAGTAATCATCCGTTGCTTATTATATTTATATATTTATAATTTTAAAACCAATTATATAATCATAATTCGGATCAAAATTGAAAACCGATAAGAATCCAACACTCTTTCCATCTTCAAATAACTAACTTGTTTTATTCATAATAACTCCTGCAGAGAGCTCGCCGG
This sequence comes from Dioscorea zingiberensis, assembly GCA_026586065.1. Lineage (NCBI taxonomy): Eukaryota > Viridiplantae > Streptophyta > Magnoliopsida > Dioscoreales > Dioscoreaceae > Dioscorea > Dioscorea zingiberensis. The sequence continues at coordinate 4,704,438 of CM048821.1, read as the reverse complement.
CATCAATGGCGAAAACGAAGAAGCGTTGCTACTACGAAATTCTCGGCGTCTCCCGCGACGCGACCGCCGACGAGATCCGCTGTTCCTACCGCCACCTCGCACTCCAGCTCCATCCAGACAAACAGGCGGCCTCCGGTAGTCTTTCCACCGCCGATGCCACCGTCGCCTTCCAGGAACTCCTGGAAGCTTACAATGTCCTCTCCGACCCTGACAAGCGTGATTGGTACGATACTCACCGGCCCGGATGCCTGGTCAGGAAATTCATTATCCCGCGACTTCTCCCGCACCCCATTCTTCGATCTCTCCCCTTCTTCACATGCGATTGCTTCTACGGCTTTTTCCGACTCCGGCAAGGGATTCTTCAAGGTTTATGGCGAAGTATTCTCTAAGATTCACTCTCAAGAGTTTTACTTCGCCAGAAAGCTAGGAGTTAGGCTTGATCCCTCGCCCCCGTTCGGCAATCTCTACATCAGTTACTCCCAATTCCGGGCTTTCTACGATTACTGGTTAGGGTTTTCCACGGTGATTGATTTCGATTGGTTCGATAGAAGAGGACAGATATGAAGCTATGTGTAGCTGGAATCGGATGGTTCGAGATCTGGCCACTTTGTGCAGAGGCTGGATAGGAGATTGGTTGATCTCCGCCGGCGCAAAGATAGAGAGGAGTATGAGAAGGCCCGTGAAAAGGCGAGGGCGAAGAATAAGGAGATTGCAAGGATGAGGAAGTATGTGTTTAATGATGCGGAACAATTAGGCGGAGAGATTCTGAGCAACTATGCCGGAGGGCTGATAAGAGGGATTATATGAAACCTAGTTGGATTTGAATTGATGACAAATCAAATAGATTAGATGATTAGATAGCTTTTGGAGTATTTGATTAACCATTTGTAATTGCTACTGAGGAATTAATAATCTTTTTTATTAATAAAGTTTTTCCTTTGAATCTTTGTGTAACTTTGATCTTCCCTTTTATTCTTTTTATTTTGCTTTCGTCCAAGAGATGCATCTAAATCATTTATTAATTATGTTTTTCAGAATGTGGTATCTTTATCATATATAGATTCTTTGATAAACATAGGAGAGGAGGGTTTGACTTATTATTGGAGGGTTGACTAACTCTTCTTGTGAAAAACAAAAAATTATGCATGAAAAGTTGATTTTATTGTAATGATATTATTGGATGTATTAAGGTTATGAAAAATGAAAGAGAGAAACCACCCAACAAGCCATGCAAAATGAAAATAAATAATAATAATATAATAATACAACACTTCCAAATTCCAATTTAAAACCATGCAAAACATCTCACGTGGAAGCCCTCTGGATGGCTCTATTGTATTAAAATATTTTTAACCATTTTAGTTTATTTCAGATTATGATTTTAATAAATATTTTTTTATATAAAAATAAACGCTAGAATCCTAATCGGATCAAAATAGAAAACCTGAATAATCTTTAAAGTTAACATGCATCCAATAAAATTCAAATACATTCTTACCATGTGTATTGTGCCACTAATTAAAAATATGAGATTGGTAGGTAACTTTTAATATTTTTCATCCAAAGTTCTGGAAATTAATATTTGAATAATATGTGTTTTTTTTTTTAAAATTTATTGAATGATTTTTTTAAAGTGATTTTGTGAGAAAGCATGAACAAGTTGGATAAATCATTGTAATGAAGTATTTTTGTCCTAAAAATTATATATATATATATATATATATATATATATATATATATATATATATATATATATATATAAGTCTTAAATCTTCTGAAAATTCTATAGTTTGATTTGATTGAAATTTATAATGTTTTTAAAAATGATAAGAGAGATTTATCAAAGCTTGATAATTCTGAGATCCTATCTTATCTGATTATATCGGAGACCATTCTAGTGGGTTCACCAATTTGATCTTACTTTAATTATGATTAGAGATATGATTGGTTCATTTTATTTTTGTTGAAAGTTGTCTCAATTTTAGTGGAGTTCACTAATTTGAGTCTTAACTCTAATTATGATTATTAGATATATGATTAATTTAAAGATAGATGTTTAATTCCTACTAGAGATATGATTGATTTAGAGATATATGCTTAAGTCACTATTCACATTAAAATATGAGTTGTCTCTATATGGCTATAATTAAGACTATACCTAGATCATGAGTTATCCTTGCAGTATTGGACATGTGTGGTGAATAGAAGGAGAGATCTTGAGGAGACAATCTTATATCGCACATTGATTAGAGTGGATTAATTATCGCACCTGCGCCGGTGAATATAGGTAATTTGCTGAACCACATAAATTTGTTTGTCTCTCTCTCATGTTCTTATTTTTTGAATCAAATCCTTGAAAAAAGTTGAGGGTTTTTACACAATATTTTTATGCTTCCGAAGAAAGGTAGGACTAGAGAAGTTTTCATGGTTGTTTTTTTACGATGATTTTGATGACTGAGATATAACAGTGATGGAGATGAAGATATAGGTCTGGTTTTTTTTTTATGGTGATGCTGCATTGAATGAAATGTTGGTAGATTAGAAAAACCAGTATAGATTAGAAAATATGCTTTGTTTTAAAAACATCTTATGTTTTCTTTCCATCAAAGGTTTCATGTTGTTTTATCCACTCGATCTGAGATGTGTTTTCCAAAGATCTTTTTATTATTTAGGGACATTGCTTGAATTAACTCATTGAGAGCAAGTATAGTGTTAAAAGGATGCATGCAGAGTTCTTGGTTTTTATTATAGGATGAGTTGGGAGCACTGTTCTGGTTCAAAATCAACTGAATTTTTATTTTTATTTTTTTTTAAAAAAAGATATATCTCAAAAATTGGGCATAGGGATGACAATTGAAGTAGCCGTTGCATAGTTCTAGTTCAGCTCAAATTTTGATTTATTTTATAAAAAATATTCTATAATGGTAAAATTTTGTTCTTTTGAGTAAGTGTTTAATTTATAAATAAAATAAATATTTTTGTTTTAAAAAAACTTTTAATGCTTCGTAAAAATCAATCAATTTTTTTTTAAACAATATATATTTGGCTAACCTCTTCTTTCTCCCGAGAAGAGGTTTTGAGGTTCAAATCATGTTAGTTGCATGTTTTTAGTAGGTTTTTCATATTTATTATAATATATATATATCCAAAATTTGTTTTAAATAGTTTTTATTGTTTTTAAAATTAAAAATTCAAAAAAAATTTAAAAAAATTGAAAGTTCGAATCTATGGTTTTTTTTTGGAATTTTTTAAAATCAAAATATCTTAATCCCTCTTAATAATATATATATATATATATATATTAAATATGAAATATTACATAGTTATTTTGAAAAATAAATTTTATATAATTTATAATTAAACAAATTATAAATAAATATCAGTTGCTTATTATATTTATATATTTATATAACTTCTATTTATATTTTTATACCAATTATATACACGAGAATCTAATTCGGATCAAAATAATGCTCACTCGTTTATTCACACCAACTCCAGATTCCAAAACCTCTAAGTTGGAGCTGGCCGGAATCAATGGCGAAACCGATAAAGCGCTGCCACTACGAGGTTCTCGGAGTCTCACGCGACGCCACCGCCGACGAGATACGCTGTGCCTTCCCGCCACCTCGCCCTCCAGATCCACCCCAGACAAGCAGGCGGCCTCCGGTCTCTCCACCCCCGATGCCTCCGCCGCCTTCCAGGAGCTCTTCGAAGCTTACAAAGTCCTCTCCGACACCAAGGAGCGTGATTGGTACGATACTCACCGGTCGAATCCCAGGTCAGAGACCCGCTCCTCCCACTTCTCCCGCGCCTCAATTCTCGATCTCTCCTTCTTCTTCACATCCGATTGTTTCCGGCTACTCCGACTCCGGGAAGGGGTTCTTTAAGGTTTACGGCGAAGTATTCTCTGAGATTTACTCTCAAGAGCTATACTTCGCTAAAATCTAGGAGTTAGGAGCTTGATCCAGCGCCCCAATTGGCGATGTCTATAGCCCATACGCCCAATTCATGGCTTTTACAATTACTGGTTAGGGTTTTCCACAGTAATTGATTTCGATTGGGTTGATGAGGATGACAAAGAGGAAGCGATGAGTAGCCGGAATTGGATAGTTCGAGATCTGGCTGCATTTGCAGAAGAAGATGGATAAGAGATTGGTTGGTATTCGTGGCAGAGAAAGCGAGGAGCATGAGAAGATCCGTGAAAGGCTAGGGCAAAGAAGAAGGAGAAAGCCAAGAGGAGAAGAGATGAAAATCTCAAGTTTGGGAAGCTCAGCAAGAATCAGATTCCTCAAAATCATGAAGGCCGTGATGATGATGATGCATATGAATTTGATGAAGTTGTTTCATGAGGAAGGAGAAGGTGAAGGATGAGAAGAAGGAGAAGGAGAAGAAGGAGAAGAAGAAGGAGTATGTTACTGATAAGATGAAGCGGAGAGCGAAGAGAAGCGAAGAGATTGGAGAAGAAGATGGAGAAGGAGGAGACAATGAAGAAATTTGTAAGTGTATGCAATGCTTGATTGTTGAAGATGATGATGAGAAGAATAAGAACAAGTTTTGGTTGATGAAGATGAAGAAGAAGAAGAACAACAACAACAAGAGGAACAAAGAGTAATGTATGAAGGGGTTGAGGATGATGGAGATGATATGGTGGAGGAGGAGAAGAAGGAGATCAAAAGGGTTTTGGGAGGGTTTATTGCATGGAGTGTAAAAAGTATTTCAGGTTTCATGAGCACATAAAGAACAAAGGAAGCAGTAAAAAGGTGGTGGGGAGAGATAAATGGGATGCATCTAAACCATTGATTTTGGTTTTCAGGAATGTGGTAGAGGCTGCTCCGAGAAAGTCTTATCAGTATAGATTCTTTGATAAACATAGGAGAGGAAGTGAAAGTCAATAGTTTAGGGTTTTGCGTTTGACTTATTATTTGAGCGTTGACTTACTACTCTTGTAAGATTTTTTTTTTTATGTATGTATAAAAACTTGATTTTATTATTATAATGATATTATTGATGTATTATTAAGGTCATGAAGAATTAAAGAGAGAAACCATCCAACCCTTTACGTGAATCTCAATCACTACAAAAGCCATGCAAATGAAATTAAATATTAATAATATAATAATAATACAATACTTCCATTCGAAAACCATGCAAAACTTCTCCACGTGATGCCCTCTGGATGGTCTATTTTGAAAAGAGTGTGACTGACTCTATTGTATTAGAAAAGAAAAATCCCATTTTTAAAATTGTTATTTTTTTTCAAAATTAGTTTATTCAAATTATAATTTTGATAAATATATTTTTTTAAAAAAATATATTTATCAAAATTATAATTTGAATAAACTAAATCCTAATCTGAATCAAAATATATAGAAAACCTGTTAATCCTTGAAGTTAACATCCAATAATGAAATACAAACACATTCTTATTAGGTGTATTGTGCCGCTAAAAATATGATGAATGGTAAATAACTTTTTTTTAATATTCTTCATCCAATATTACGAAAGTTAATATTTAAATAATATGTTTTTTAAAATTTTATTCAATGACTCTTTTTTTAAGTGATTTTGTGAGCAGGTTAAGCAAGTTGGATAAATCAATGTAATGAAATAATTTCATGGAAAAAATGAAAGTATTTTTGTCCTAAAATTTATATATATATATATATATATATATATATATATATATATATATTACATGCGAGTAGTACTTATGTCATAAACACCTACCTAATAGTTTGTTAAAAAAATGTAACATTGGTTTTTTTTTCATAAACCAAAAATGTATTAAAAAATCAAAGGGACATAACTCAAATTAGATAAGGAGCTTTTGACCCCCCTCCGCCCCCCCTCCAAAAAAAAAAAACCCACCAACCATTTTGTTTTTATTGTAATTTTATGAACTGTATTGTAACCACGAAAAAAATAATAATAATAAATAAATGAATATAGTTTGAGTTTTTACCAAAATTAAGTATAAGTTGGGGGTAATTGAAGATTTGATAGTCGTCACAATATTTTTAGCATTGTCCAACATGGTTAATCTTGGATAATCTCTGGTTAACATGATTTTTCAATGAAAATAATCAATAAAATATTTTTATTCTCAAGGTATTTATTATAACCTCAACAAAATTAATAACTCTATTTTAATAGCAATTTAATACAACAACAACAACAACAACAACTTAATGGCCTTAATCATCTTTAGATAGGAATTAGAAATTTATATAGATTACTGTTTTCGTATATTTCTCGAATATGAAATAAAAAATAAAATAAAAGGAAATGAAATAAAATAAAAATAAAAATACATAAATAAATAATAATAACATGAGATAATTTACATGAGAGATTGGGATGTTAGAAATAGCAGTTGATCACTCTGAAACAAAGTTAAGCTTTAATGAAGGAAGCCTTTTAGCAGGAGCTTATTGGTAATCACTATCTTAAAAGCGGAATTGGTATACTGAATTAATACCAAGTATACGTTTTGTCAGCGAATCCATTTCGATATCCCACAGCATCGTAGGTCAGCCCATGGAGCCACATACTCTCCACGTAATCACCAGGCCTTCCTCTACACCTCTTTTTCTTCCCTGACTAAGCTACATCAGCGTTTTTGAAGCTGCGCAGGGTGCTTGGCATCTTTTATCGAAACAATCTTAGCGCCCAGCCACCGTATTTTATCTTGATTGAGTGCTGGCGATGCAGTACATCCGGATGTGTTCGTTTAATCTTGTTGATCTTGTATGGCCGAATTCATGAAATGCTTAGCATCCTGCATTTCGGTAGCGTTAAATGCTATCTCGTATGTTAAAAGCTTTAGTTCACACTCGTTCAAAATTATAGCGTGGCCAGGTCTAGCTACTAGTCACAAAAGCAGTTAATAGGCCATCTTTAATAGCAATTTAATAAAGGTAATATTATTAAAAAGTCTGGCTATTTGGCGCTGTTGTCGGGGACTGCAAAACCATCCCAAAATAGAGTAAACACCCCCCACCAAGGACCCTAAAGAAAGAGTAAACAATGTGGGGGGGCCCGATAAATTGATCTTGTTAATGGCCGAATCCCTTTCGATCATAACCCTAACCTCATACCTCGAAGCTCGAGTCGCCGGCATCAATGGCGGCGCCGGCGGACTCGTTGCCACTACACGAGGTTCTCGGCGTCTCCCGTGACACGACCGCTGATGAGATACGCTCATCCTACCGCCGGCTCGCCCTCCAGCTCCACCCAGACAAGCAGGCGGCGACCGGTGTCTCCCATGCCGACGCCACCGCGGCCTTCCAAGAGCTGGTACATGCTTACGAGGTCCTTTCCGACCCGAAGGAGCGTTCTTGGTACGATTCTCACAGATCTCAGATCCTCTTCGCGGATCACAAGTCCGGTAGCTCGTCCTCCCATTTCTCCAACGTTGATCTGTACGGCTTCTTCTCGGCCTCATGCTTCTCAGGATACTCTGACTCCGGCAAGAGGCTTTTCAAGGTCTATGGTGATGTATTCTCAAAGATCCACTCCCAAAGAGCTTCACTTCGCGGAGAAATTAGGGTTAGGTCGCGATTCCGTTCCCACCAGCGCCGTTGATCAGTAATCTCGATAGCCCTTACGCCCAAGTCACGGCTTTCTACAATTACTGGTTAGGGTTCTCCACGGTGATGGATTTCGGGTGGGTGGATGAGTATGATGCGTCAATGGGGCCAAACAGGAGGTCTAGAGGAGGTTCATGGAGGGAGGAGAACAAAAGATTAGGAAGAAAGCAAAGAGAGCGGAATGAGATGGTTCGCTTGGTTTGGCTGCGTTCTGCGAAGAAGAGGGATAAGAGGGTGATTGATATGATTGTCAAGAAGAATCAGCAGGAGGAGAAGCGACAGGCAGAAGAGAAGGCAAAGAAAAGGAAGAGGAAAAGAGAAAGCTTGAGAAGATGAAGATGTATGTGATCCTGAATGGGCAAAGATTGATGAAGATGAATTAGAAGATAATGCATTTGATGAAGAAGATGATTTGAGGAAGAAGAAGGGCAAGAATGGGGAGGAGTTCTACTGTGTGGCGTGTAACAAGAAATTCAAGTCTGATAAGCAGTGGAAGAATCATGAGCAGTCAAAGAAACACAAGGATAAGGTTGCGGAATTGAAAGATGCATTTGATGAAGAAGATGAGGTTTTTGAGGATGTTGATGATGGTGTGGAAGGTGTTCATGTTGGGTTTGAATATGTACCTCTGTCAGAGGATGAGGATAGTGATCCAGTGGAGGTGCTTTGTGATGAATTGAAGGATGAGGTTGTGTTGGAGGAGAAGGCTGAAGAGGAGGAGAAGGATGAAGAGGACGAGATGGAAGGTGGTGATCCAAAATTAGGTTTGGATTCAGATGAAGTTGAAGCTAATGTCTTAGAGGCCATGCTCTCTAGGCGGAGAAATAAGAAGAGTGGTCATGTTTTTTTCGAGGATTCATCCTTGGATATGGATGTTGGTCTTGATGATGATGAAGATGGCTCTATGGGCTCCAATACAAGGAGAAAGGGTAGGAAGAATCGAGGGAGGAGAAGAGCTGATGGTGAAGGTGTGAGAGGAGAGGCAAGTGAGACACAACAGAATGAGGATGAAGTTCGGCATCAGGATCAGGCTGGAGGGACAGTCAGGAGGGTAATTCTGGCTCCTAATGAGGGAGGTTGTTTGCAAGAAACAAGGGTGTCGAGGTGATGCAAAGAGTCAGAAGCAGAAGAAACAACCAGTGGCAAGGAAAAGCTCTGACAAGAAAGAAACAGATTATGATGTAAAGAATTCATCCAAAGGAAGGAAGCAGAAGGTAAAATCAAAGATTTTTATTACTGGCATCTCTGATATACTAGTTTTTCTTGGTCAGGCATGTTAATGTTGAGCTATGAAGAACTTCTTTGTTCAAATATCATTTGCAAACAGGATTAGGAAACAAATCAAGAGTATAAGTTTATTGTCACATCACTAGTTTCTAGAGGCTAGTTATATTGGTGTACAACAACATCAACAACAAGTAAGCCTTAATCCCATACTAGATGGGGTTGGCTAGTTATATTGGTGTATTAGTTGAAATACTTTTCATATCTGATGCATTATGTAATGTGCCAAATCTATAAGGCTGAATCTATTCCAAAGTTTACTTGCGGGAACAATTTCTGACCAATCTTTCCTAATTATATATGCAACTTTTCTTTTTATGCATTTAACACCATTTTTTTCTCATGAGACCTAGTTGTACAATTTGGTGTAGGGCTTGAGAATTAAATTACTCAATAAATGATGCCAAATTAATTTGGACCCTGGCAGCATCAATTTCTACATTTCAATGCCATTTTCTGTTTGCTAGGTTGTAGTAACATATATATATATATATATAGGCCTTCTACTATCAGAACAGTGATCCGGCCGGCCTGATAGTAGACGGACTATATATATATAGTTTATTTTTATTGATAAGAGCTGTTTGTCCTCTTTAAGTTTCAATGCTTGACTAATAAATTGGATCAACAAAGGGGAGTTCGGCCTGTTGGAGGATAACATAGTAATCACTGTAGATTCAGTGTAAATTTAGCTGTTGTATCATTTGTTGCTTGACTGAATTACAATGTCACATATTATCTTGAACTAACTTCAGAAACTTTTTATCAGGGAGGCTCAAAGGCACCCATTAATGAATGTGGGACTTGTGGAGAAAGCTTCGACTCAAGGTACTGTCTGAACTTGCTTCCTTTGCATCTTCCATTCTGTTTTTTTACATTTATCATCCTGATTTTGATTGTTTGTTGCTCTTCATCTTGACAGAAACAAGTTGTTTTGCACATTTGGGAGACTCTGGCCATGCCATGTTGAAATCAAGGTGAGTTTATTATGTTGAATTTAAGTGCAGGAAAATAGTGATTTTTGGAATTAGGTCATTTGCTTTGAAACAATTCTTTAAATTGATGTACACCGATAACTTGAAGAAATGTAAACAGATAAACACAATTTTGGGTTGCAGAAATGGAAAATCTTTTGCCAATAAACTGTGTACTCATTAGTGCAATGTTTGGTGTGTCAAAGTTCAATGTTCCTGCCCCTCATATCTGGGTTTTTTTTTTAATAGGTAAACTGCAAAGATAATACATTTTTACACAGATAGCCTAAAATAATAAGATTATATTTTCACTGAATATAAAGTTTATTTAAAATAATAATGAGGTTTAACACAGCAAAACCTTTTCTGCACCTAAAACTTATGTATGTACATTTTCAGCGACTTTGAGAAATGATGTGTGATTCATAGCCCAAACATCTGCAAACTTCTCTCTTTTCCTGGCACTATCCTTTGATCTGTGAAAAATATGTTTCATTGTCAAATGCAATTCTCTCCAGTCCTTGCTAGCCTTCCTATGTCCAGATGAAGCCATGAGAATGGCAACAGCTACAACAAACATGAACAGCATACTAACAAGGAGCACATACGTTTTCCTCGACGATCTTCGGTATTCTCCGAAGAGAATAATTCCCCAGAAAGTGCTAACAAGCGGCAAAGCCTGATTCATTCATCACAAAGTCGGAGAACAATGATTAAGATGCAATGTACTAATTCCACTGAAAAATCGAAGAAATGTCGAAGAAATGAACCAACCTGAACAGCATCAGCAGCAGCATATCCAGCAGCTTGTCCACCCATGAACTGAAGGCCATTGCCAAAGCCAGAAAGAAGACCTGCAAGAAAAGCCCATTTCCTGCTTCTCCAGTCATTCAAATAAGCAGTGAAGGATGATTTCGGTAGCCCAAGCATGGGTTTGTAAAGGAAGCAGATGTTTAAAACGATGGCAAGAACGAAGCACGAGATGGAGAAGTAGAAGAAAGCAGTGTAGACCACCAAGTGCGGCACTCCTTCCTTCAATGTGTGCCATTGATGCGTTTGTAGCGAGGTTGAATGCGGAGAGAAGAGTGAAAAGCAAATGCCGCAAAGAACACTATACCAAGACCAAGGAAAGTTTTGATCCAAACACCTGCTCATTGAAGGAATTTGTTAGTAACTTCCTCTGAAGAAATCAATCTTTGATATAATCAGAAAGCGAATGCAAACTGAGTGGATGAGGATTGCTACGGCGTGCATATATTTAAGTTTGTACCTTGATGGATCTTGGTTTTCAAGCTCTATAAAGGTACTCAGCGAGTACCGGCTTTGGCTTTCTCCTCCTTGACATCAGAGTTGAAACATAAGGAATTCCAGACTCCATGTCATTTTGCTTATCTGTTGTTGATAACCAGAATTATAATTGTGACCATTTTAGTATATTGACATGGGAACAGTCTCATGCAAACCTTTGCTTTCGGTCTCTTGGCATGGCTCTTGTTCTTCTATGGAACTGCAAAAGATCGAAAGATGAGAGGATTCAATTTGATAATAACTTGATGCAAAACTACGAGAACTAAGACATAAACATTGGAGTTGCAGCATAGTGAATGGGGAACATCAAAAAGACTTCTGAGTTTAAGTAGTGAGAATAATCTCGTAAAGAATAAAATTCATGGGATATAATTGGAAGTTGAATACAAACCGAAAAAGAGTTTTGATAAGTGATCTTGTAGTATGCATATAAAACCATAACAAACCTGTTATTAATGGGAGAATACCTGGCCTTGCTCTTGTAGTTGGTCGAACTAAGCTTTTTTCTGTTATCAGCAGCATTGGAAGAATGGACAACAGATCCAATAAAAACCGCAATCAGAAAGCATCCAACACCCGGGAAAAGAACCTCAGCTTTGTTGATTCGATCATCTAAGAAATAGTTAATGAGTAAATGCTGATGATAAAAAAGCGGGGATAAAGAGCGCGTCTGATAGAAATTAGGTGCGACTTTCTTGAAGACCTAGCAGCATGGCAGGAGATTTATAACCTTTGGGGCTGCCTTTTAAACAAAGTCACTTAAATCAGAAATCGGATTTTCCAAAAATAGGAGATCGACAATTTCAATATAGTTTACCGTTAGAGGTTACAAAAGAATTAGTTTGAACACATATAATGTTTTTAGACTACTAAGTGACACTATTATAATCTCATGAACTCAGTTGCAGTTAGCCTGAGCAAAGTGAAAATAAGAGGAACTCATTAAAGATTGTGCTATACTTTCATCCATTATTATTCTTTTATTTGATCCATGTGGGTCACAAGTCCAATTTTAGATCTAATGTCATAGAGAACTTATAAAAGCAGTTCAAGATAAGTTTTGATCTGTTTTGAATGAGAAACAGTTTAAAAGATAAAAGAAAATTGATCAAGTGGTGGCACAAACATTGGTCAAGAGAAGTTTCTAATTCACCCAAGGTACCCCACCGGCAGCATTGGCGAGAGAGGGGAGCTTGGGAGACGTATAGGTGCAGGGAGACTAGGGGCAGGGGCCGAGGGCGATGAGGTCTTTGAGGAGAGTCCCTCCAGGGGCCAACCAGGGCAACTGAAGGAGGCATAGAACCAAAAGCTGGCTAGTACATACTATGAATGCAAATCTTGTAAACCAACCATGTATGCATGTTATGCTTTAATCAATATTAAATAAATTATGGTTTATCCATGAGCAAGTGGAAGAGTCAGAAGACCAACACATGAACTTTTGGAGGTAAGATCACATTGACATGAAATGAAGTTGCAGAGTTATCTACCTATGACGACAGTGATACTTGAAGCGATCACTTCTGTTACTGACAGACCGACAAATGCCCAAGCATACTGTGTAGATAGATTCCCAAGGCTGAGAAAAACTCCGCCTGCCATACATAAACAGGATTGATGACCAATTATCCTGCATAAGTAGCTAAAGCTCATCAGCATGCAAACTAAGATTTCCCAGTTAGCATCGACTGACATCAACAAGTTAGTTTGAAATTCGTTCAAAGACACTGTAAAATGAAGGCAAAAGCAGGTTCATAGGAACCATGATAAAAGTGAGGGAAGATTCAGCCTTAAATCAATTAACAAAAGGTTCTCTTATCGTTCAAATATCACTGATATCTTGATATCCACTTTTCTTCTTTACATGTCAGAGAGGTGCTCACAATTTTGAAACAGGTAAATCTACATAAAATTTTGATTACAAAACAGTTAAACTGCTCCAAAATCTTCACTTCCAAAATCCATAAATATTCAACTTTTTTATGATAAACATCTATCACCGAACAGAAGGTTTTGGGAACTTGGAATTCAACTTCCAAAACTGAAATCCAAGAACAAACTATTTTGAGAAACAACCATCATATTATTTCATTAACACCTTGCCAAACCATAACCATTCAATGGTTCATTGGAATCACAACAGCCTTTTCACTTTTAGAAAAATAAATGAAACAATTGATTGCAAAGGCTACGGACCTGACCGAGCTGAGTGATGAAGTTCGGCATGTTTGGTTTTGTCATCTCAATCTGACCAAATGTCAGAGCAATGAACACAGCAGCCAAGAAATTTGTAATGGAGTAATCAAGGTAAGTGTGTTGCGGAAGTCGGCCCTTTGCTCTAGGAGAGTAAGAACAGCAGGCCAAGTGCCCAAGAAAGAAGCGATGCCAGCATAAGGGCGATTGCACCGCCTTTATCTTCAATCACAAACATTTTTGCTACTAATTCTCAACCCAGAAAAACGGCAGGAAAAAACCTGGAAACATAAGAAATAATTCATTCATTATACACGGCAAATTCTGTTTTAAACACTATCACTCAATCAAAAAGCTAAGAATAGAAGGCTCTTAAACAGTAAAATCAAAAGACAATAAGAGGATGCAATTTCAACTGCTGGAAATAATGATCCCACTTCCCATGCACACTGCTTCTTTTCTTTTCACTGATAAAAAAGATTGATTGAGAAGGGAATGATCTAAATCATGATGCAATTAATCCAAAAAAACACAAGAGATGAACAATTATAGAAAAGCAAAACCAACATTGAGATCAGGTACCTTCTGAACTGTAATCACCAAACAGTTTGAAAACTACCCCCCCTTCACTGTTCCAAGTGGTTCCTCTAGCATGCTGAAAGATCCTTTAAATAAGAAAAGCAGTCAACAAGTCTGGATTCTCCAAACCATAAGCAGTTGACAATTATTAGCAAATGAAAGAGACATGCACAAAGCAAAAGAGAAGATAAAGTTTCATACCACAATAAACAAAAACAAAAGAAATCTGGATAGGGTGTCTCTGTTCAGAAATATCAATTTCAGATCTGGGGAAACAAATGTCAATCTAATTTAGCAGAAGAAAAAGGAAGGGATCCCAAACAAACAACAAATCAGACACGTGCCAGAGATGAAGTATAAACAAAGCCTTTAAATTGATATAAATAATTCTCATTTCGGACAGCAATGCCTTGATGAAGACCACATCCAGCACAGGTGTGTTTGACTGCAAAACAGCAGAATAAAAAACAGTAATCAACTATTGAAACATTGAAAAACAGTCACACTAGCATGAAAAAAATGGGAGGCATCCCAAAAACAAATTGGATAAATTAAAAATCTGATGGACATTAAAAGGAACACAAGGACATGAGAAACAGCTCACCTTGGAGGAAATAGACAAGTAGAAGAGACGAACACAGGGAAACACAAATTTTGGGTTGCAGAAATGGAAAATCATACTTTTTGTTTTTGGTAAACGGCAAAGATAATACATTTTTTACACGGAGCCTAAAATAACAAGATTCATATTTTCACGGCATATAAACTTTATTTAAAATAAAGATGAGGTTTAACACAGCAAGTCCTTTTCTGCGTCTAAAACTTAAGCATTTACATTTTCAGTAACTTTCAGAAATAACACGTGATTCATAATCCAAACATATGCAAACTTCTCTCTTTTCCAGGAACCATCTTTTGATCCTTATAAAATAAGTTTATCTTCTGATGAAATCCTCTTCAGCTCTTGCTAGTCTTCCTATGTCCAGATGAAGCCATGAGAATGGCAACAGCTACAACGAACATGAAAAGCATACTAACAAGGAGCACATATGTTTTCCTCGATGATCTTCGGTATTCTCCGAAGAGAAGAATTCCCCAAAAAGTGCTAACAAGCGGCAAAGCCTGATTCATTCATCACAAATTCAAAGAACAATGATTAAGATATAATTTACTAATTCCACTGAAAAATCGAAGAAATGTCAAAGAAATGAACCAACCTGAACTGCATCAGCAGCAGCATATCCGGCAGCTTGTCCACCCATGAACTGAAAGCCATTGCCAAAGCCACAAAGAACACCTGCAAGAAAAGCCCATTGCCTGCCTCTCCAGTCATTCAAATAAGCAGTGAAAGATGATTTCGGTAGCCCAAGCACTGGTCTGTAAAGGAAGCAGATGTTTAAAGCGATGGCAAGAATAAAGCACGAGGCGGAGAAGTAGAAGAAAGCAGTGTAGACCACCAAGTGAGGCACTCCTTCCTTTAATGTGTGCCATTGATCGTTTGTGGCGAGGTTGAATGCTGGAGAGAAGAGTGAAAAGCAAATGCCTGCGAAGAACACTATACTAAGACCAAGGAAAGTTTTCGATCCAAACACCTGCTCATTAAAGAATTTGTTAGTAACTTCCTCTGAAGAAATCAATCTTTGATATAATCAGAATACAAATGCAGCAATCCAACATCTAAATGCAAATTGTGTGGATGAGGATTGCTACCCGCTTGCATACATCTAAGTTTGTACCTTGATGGATCTTCGGTTTTCAAGCTCTATAAGGAACTCAGCAGTACCGGCTTTGGCTTTCTCCACCTTTACATCAGAGTTTGAACCAGAAGGAATTCCGGCCTCCATGTCATTTCGTTGATCTGTTCTTGATAACCAGAATTATAATTGTGAACATTTTTAGTATATTGAAATGGAAACACTTCCGTGCAAACCTTTGCTTGTGATATCTTGGCTTAGCTCTTGCTCTGCTATGAAACTGCAAAAGGCCGAAAGATAAAAGGATTCAATTTGAGAATAACTTGATGCAAAACTAAGAGAACGAAGACATAAATGTTGGAGTGGCAGCATAGTGAATGGGGAAAATCATTGAAGATGGGGAACATCAAGAAGACTTCGAATGAAAGTAGTGAAAATAATCTCTTAAAGAGGAATTCATATAAAATTCATGGGATATAATTGGCAGTTGAATACAATCCATAAAAGAGTTTTGATAAGTGATCTCGTAGCATGCATATAAAACCATAACAAACCTGCTATTAATGGGAGAATACCTGGCCTTACTCTTGTAGTTGCTTGAACTAAGTTTTTTTTTGTTATCAGCGGCATTGGAAGAGTGGACAAAAGATCCAAGAAAAACCGCAATCAGAAAGCATCCAACACCCGGGAAAGAATCTACGGCTTTGTTGATTCGATCATCTAAGAAATAGTTCATGAGTACTTGCCTGATGATATAAAAAGATAAAACAAAGCCATTTAAATAAGAAGTTGGATTTTCCAAAAAAAGGAGATCAACAATTTCAATATAGTTTACAGTTATATGTTACAAAGGAATTAGTTTGAACACATATAAGGTTTTTAGACCACTAGGTAATACTATTATATTCTCGTGAACTTGGTTGCAGTTAGCCTGAGAAATGTGAAAATCAGAGTAACCACTGAATTGCTTCATTAGAAAAGAAGACTCATAAAAGCAGTTCAAGATAAGTTTCGATTTGTTTTGCATGAGAAACAGTTTAAAAGATAAAGAAAATTGATCAAGTGGAAGATCATCACAGAAACTTTTGGAGGTAAGCTAACAATGACATGAGGTGACGTGAATTTGCAGAGTTATCTACCTATGACGACAGTGATACTTGCAGTAATCACTTCTGTTACCGACAGACCGACAAATGCCCAAGCATACTGTGTAGATAGATTCCCAAGGCTGAGAACAACTCCGCCTACCATGCATAAACAGGATCGATGACCAGTTATCCTGCATAAGTAGCTTGCTCATCAGCTTGCAAACTAAGGATTCCCAGTTAGCATGGATCAACATCAACACGTTAGTTTGCAATTCATTCAAAAACACTGTAAAATGAAAGCAAAAGCAGGTTCAAAGGAGCCATGATAACAGAGGGAAAATTCAGCCTTAAATCAATTAACAAAAGGTTCTCTTATCGCTCAAATATCACTAATATCTTGATATCCATTTTCTGCTTTAAATGTCGGAGAGGTGCTTTCAATTTTAAAACTGGTAAATCTACATAAAATTTTGATTACAAAACAGCTAAACTGCTCCAAAATCTTCACTTCCAAAAACCATAAATATTCAACTTTTTTTTATGATAAACATCTATTACAGAGCAGAAGGTTTTGGGAACTTGGAATTTCATCTTCCAAAACTGAAATCCAAGAACAAACTCTTTTGAGAAACAACAATCATATTATTTCATTAACACCTTGCCAAACCATCCAATGGTTCATTGGAATTACAACAGCCTTTTCACTTTAAGAAGAATAAATGAAACAATTGATTGCAAAGGCTACCAACTGACCTGACCGAGCTGAGTGATGAAGTTCGGCATGTCTGGTTTGCCATCTCCAATCTGACCAAATGTCAGAGCAATGAACACAGCAGCCAAGAAATTTGTTATGGAGTAGTCAAGGTAAGTGTGCTGTGGAAGTCGACCCCTTTGCTCTAAAAGAGTAAGAACAGCAGGCCAGGTGCCCAAGAAAAGTAGCGATACCAGCATAAGGGCGATCGCACCGCCTTTATCTTCAATCACATACATTTTTGCTACTAATTCTCAACCCAAAAAACAGGAGGAAAAAACCTGGAAACATAAGAAATAATTCATTCATTATACACCACAAACTCTGTTTTAAACAGTATCACTCAATCAAAAAACTAAGAAATATATAACCAACCAGTGACCATGAAATCAGAATCATCATAAAAAGAAGGCTCTTAAAAAGAAAAATCAGAAGACAATAAGAGGATGCAATTTCAACTGATGGAAACAATTATCCCAATTCCCAAGCCTACTGCTTCTTTTCTTTTCAATGATCTAAAAGATTGATTGAGAAGGGAATGATGTAAAACATGATCCAATTAATCCAGGAAAACACAAGAGAAGAACAATTATAGAACAAAATGAAAAGCAAAACCAGCATTGAGATCAGGTACCTTCTGAACTGTAATCACCAAACAGTTTGAAAACTATCCCCTCCACTTTTGCCAAAGTGTTCCCTCTAGCAAACTTAAAGATCCTTCAAATTAGAAAAGCAGTCAACCAGTCATGATTCTCCAAACCATAGGCAGTTGACAAACTTTTTGGTTGAAAACTGTGTTGATAAACCACGTTTGTTCAAAGTGGTAGACAATTATTAGCAAATGAAAAAGACAATCACAAAGCAAAAAATAAAATAAAGATTCCTACCACAAAAAACAAAAACAAAATAAATCTTGATAGGCTCTCTCTGTTCAGAAAGATCAATTTCAGATCAATGCTAGCTGGGAAACAAATGCCCATCTAATTTAGCAGAAGAAAAAGGAAGGGACCCCAAAGAATCAACAAATTAGAGGCGTGCCAGAGATGAACAATAAATACACCCTTTAAATGGAGATAAAAAATTCTTATTCGGACAGCGATGGCATGATGGAAACCACACATAAAAAGCTTATACTGAAGACCATGGAAGTCCACAACCACCAGTAGATGTGTTTGATTACAAAGAAAATGATAAAAACAGTACTAAATAATTGAAACGTTGAAAAACAGTCCCAATGGAAGGAATCCCAAAAACTAATTGGATGCATGTCAACAAGTAAGCATTAAATACACTCTTTAAATAGATCTGAAGAAAAGAGGAAAAAGCAGTGAAAAAGAATTACTGAAACATTGAA
This sequence comes from Dioscorea zingiberensis, assembly GCA_026586065.1. Taxonomy (NCBI): domain Eukaryota; kingdom Viridiplantae; phylum Streptophyta; class Magnoliopsida; order Dioscoreales; family Dioscoreaceae; genus Dioscorea; species Dioscorea zingiberensis. Next base: position 4,685,621 of record CM048821.1, on the reverse strand, counting down.
AACAGTCACATTAGGGTGAAAAATAAAAATCTCAAGCACATGAGAAACAGCTCACCTTGGAGGAAATGGACAAGTAGAACATTCAACAACGGCGGCAAGATTCAAACTTTGGCACAAAGCGTCAACGAACCAATCAAATCAAACGATAAAGTTTTGACTTTTGTGTTGTTTTTTCACTTTTCTTTTGATTGGTTATTTTCAAGATCAAGTAACTGCAACTCCATGTACTTTGAGTGTTCTCTCCTAGGATGAACCCTAATGAGTTTCTAGGGTTTGTAATTGAGCGTGAGAAGGAGTATCATCGTGGATTGGGGGATTCATGGTCAAGTGGTATCTCCAAGAAGTTTGGGTTGAGGTTAGTTTCCGAATGCTTAAGATATGTAATGCCACGTGTGATTTTGTTATAGTCTTTTGAAATAATTACCCTTAAAAGGATTATTTTTTAATGTTTTGAAATTAATAGAATATGATTATTAGTAACAGTTTTTTAAAAGAGGTTTGAAAATGATATGATAAATACAGTGATTTAAATTAATAAATTAAAATTTTATATTAGTAATGATACATGCTAAATCTAAACTTACACTTGGCCCTATCCAAAGTGCCCATGTTTTAACATGCTAAATCTAAAAAGGAGGGCGGATGGACGGAAAACAAACTCTTCCTTAGGGATGGCGAATCACGGCCGTCCGTGATTCACCGATCCACGTCCAGATGAAATGCTGAGGCGAGTATAGTAAAGATCGCTTTAAAATCCTGCCATTATCATAGCTTATATATATTAAATTATATAGTTTTGGGGTTTCTGATGAAACTTTGTTTGGAGTTTTTGGAACTTTGGCGAACTTCTTTCTCACTCTTCTCAAACTTTGTATATCAGAAGTCTTTTACATTCTTAGTTAAGTTTATTTTATTGAGTTTAATCGGTAAATTCTCTTCATTCATATGAATTACAAATGTAATATTTTATTGAGTGTGTACGTATTGGTGCTTGCATGACTTCCCTTGCGCCCGCCGTGCCCGCCACTATTTAAGCGGGGCGGTGGTGGTAGAGGCCTGCCCCACCTCCGCCCCGCCCCATTGTCATCCCTACTCTTCCTCAACCTGTTTTTCTAAGACGAGACCACTCATTGACTTGGGCGTCCCCAACGGAGCACGATACTTACCCTTTTATTGTCTCATTCTTATCATAAGCATAACACGTGTCCACAGAAGTCTCCCACCTAAGCAATCATTCCAGCCATTATTGACGTTTCCCACTCTATCCATCATCCGATCTTACAAAACATATCACAACCATTGATCATAATTGGTTATAAAGCATATCACAACATAAATGATGTTAAACATTTGGGAAGACGGATTATTACATTAACAAACAATATTAGATTGGACTGAGTTAGATTTCTCAAACGCTCTAATAAAGCCTATTATTTTACACTGAAAAATAAAGAATAAAACAAAAGCCAAAACTACCAACTTAAGAATGAAGATTGAATTTGATTTATTTTTAAAATTATTTTGAAGTTAGATATTAAGATAATTCATTATTATATTTTTACGTTTTTATAATTAACTTTTAATATTTTTAAACAAAACTTTACATTAATATGTTATATAACTTTATTACGGTAAAAGCGGTCAACTTAGGATGTTGATACATGGCACTTTGGAGGAAGGTAAGAGAAACACTCTTCTTGATGTTAAAGGGAAGCTTTTGGATATAGAGACAAGGAAAAGCAGATTCACACAATCCAAGGCTTGACTTAAAGGAAGGCTTGAGGCCCAAAAAAAGTTCTCTTTGACTTTAGGAAAGAGAGAACATAAAACAAAAATGAAAGAGGAAGAGGAGGAGGAGGAGGAGGAGGGAGGATGATCCGCTAAAAAGGGGGCAAACCTCCGATGGTCAGCTTGGGGGTCTAAGGATTCAAGCTTCCTCCAAAGGCTTCAAGCACCCTCCAAGCCATCAACATGGTCGGATCTCATCAAGGTCACCAAGCCATCTCCATTGCCAGATCTCCATAAAAGCTCTAAGTGAGTTCTAAGTACGAAGGAGATGAAGGTCCAAGTAAGCTCTATAGCTAACTCCTTCAAGCTCTCTTCATGGCTCATGGCGGTCTACTTTCGTCCACTCTAATTAATGGATCTCCTTCAAGGTTTATGCTAATGAATGACTTCACATGAGATTATTCTTTGGATGTTGTACTCTTCCCATGTTATACTCCTATCTAGAGACATATAAATCACTCCCTACATAGTGGATTCTATGATTTTCCCACGTATATTGATTGTGTGCTCTTTGCATTGTATGGATGTCTCTTACTCTGATCGACCCCTTTACTACAAATATTTAATCGTTAACCTCAATCGGTGCGTGCGATACCATTTTTCTAGTTAACATAACTAGTTATTATTATTATTATTATTATTATTATTATTATTATTATTATTTTTAAATGTAAGGTGATAAAATTAGTTATAAAGAAAAAGTTCATTAGAAGTCAAGGTTTTAAATTTATCATCTAATTTTTAGAGTTACTAAGGATCTTGATATTGATTTTGGATATGAAAATCTAGCATTTATTTATATTAATTCAAAATTATATATGAGGATTCTTCATCTAGGACTAGATTAGCCGTTGGATCAGCATCCAATGGTCCATTACTATCAGATACAACCCAATCGTTTATATATATATAAATAAACGATTGGGCCGTGCTGGGCCGGCACGAGGGCTGTGGAGTGCCGGCCGGCCCGCAGGCCGCGCGGAGGCGGCCCAGCACGAGCCCGCACCCGGGCCTTGCCCGGGTACGACCCTGGTGCCACATTGCCCGGGCCGGTTGAGATCTCTTTCTCCATGTGTGATCAATGGTTTGACACGAACCAGCCGTCCACCACTTCCTCCCAATCGAATCCGGGCCGTCCATTCGCAGCCGCAAAACCCCTTCTCTCTCCCCGTTCCGCGCTTTCACCACCATGAGACCACCACTCCCCCTCCGCCCCCTCCGCCGCCTCTTCTCCTCCGCCGTCTCCCGCCCTTCCCCTCCGCCACCGGACGAATCTCATCTCCTCCGCCGCAATCTACTCAGCCTACTTGCGCGGGCGCCGCTCAACGAGGAGCTCTGCACCGCCACTCTCTCGCGCCTCACCCCCCTCGATCTCGACCGCCACCTCCTCGAGCTCCGCCCCTCCATCCACCCGCGCCACGCCCTCCGCCTCTTCTCCTACGCCTCCGATCGCCTACACTTCCCCTTCACCCCTCTCTCCTTCTCCATCCTCCTCCATTCCCTCCTTCTTGCCCGACTCCGTTCCCCCGCCCACCTCCTCCTCACTCGGCTCCTCGACCCCCTCCGCTCCCCTCCGCTCCTCCTCTCCCACTCCCACAACCGCCTCCCGGAGCTCCTCCACTCCCTCGCCGACTCCTCCCCTGACGACTCCTCCATCTCCGCCGCCCTCGATGTCCTCCTTCACGTGTGCTGCACACGATTCCCACCCGACCACGGTCTCCCCCTCGCCGTCTCTTCGGTACGCATCCTCGTCGATCGCGGCCTCTGCCCCTCCCTTCGTTCCTGCAACTTCCTCATCTCGTCCCTCGCCAAATCTCGCAAGCACCGCGATGCGCGATGCGTGTTCGACGAAATGCGCCGTTTTTTATCTCCGGATGTGTTCTCTTATACTCCTCTCATTGATGCCCTTTGCAAGGGTGGGAGGGTTGAAGAGGCTGTTGTACTCTTTGCGGAGATGGAGAACTCGGGGATCTCTCCCACTGTTGTTACTTACAATGCACTATTGGACGGGCTCTGTAAGCATGGGATGGTTGCTGAGGCTCTCCGGTTGAAAGAGAGGATGATTGTGGAACCCTCCGTTGTGACTTATAATGTGTTGATCAATGGGTTGGTGAAATTGGATCGTTTTGTCGAAGCAAATTGTTTGCTGGATGAGATGGAGCAGAAGGGGATCAGGCCGAATGAGTTTGTGTACAATACATTGATTGATGGTCATTTATGCGTTTTGGCCGGTTTGAAGAGGCATTGAGGTTGCTTGATGAGATGGTGAGGAAAGGGATGAAACCGAATCAGGTCACGTATAATTTGCTTGTGAAGGGTTTGTGCAATGCAGGGCAAATGGAGCAGGCAGAGCAGCTCTTGGAGGAGATGTTGATGCGCAAGACTGTGGTTAATGAGGGTGTCTTCAATTCAGTTGTTTCTTTGATGGTCAAAGCTGGGTCAAGATTTGAATCTGCTGTTCGGCTCATCAAGGAAATGTTGTTGAGGGACTTGAAACCAGAGGGTTGGTTCTAACTTCATTGATTGTTGGGCTCTGTAAAAATAGTAAGCATCAGGAGGCCATGGAAATTTGGTTGACGATGTTGGAGAAAGGTTACCATGTGGAGGTAGTTGCTTCAAATGCTCTCATCCATGGACTTTGTGAATTGGGGAAGTTGGAGAAAGCAGTAGGACTTCTTGAGGCTATGCTTGAGAAGGGACTAGCAGTAGATAGAGTGACGTACAACACTTTGATATCAGGGTTTTGTAAAGAAGGGAAAATGGAAGAAGGGTTTAGGCTTAGGGGGCGCATGGTTAAACGAGGCTTGGAACCTGATATTTATACATATAATACTCTTATACATGGGTTGTGCAATTTGGGTAAGATGGACGAGGCCATTGGACTTTGGAATGAGTTGAAGTGTAAGGGTTTGGTACCGGATATTTTTACGTTTAGTTCAATAATAGATTGTTATTGTAAAGCTAAGGAATTTGATAAAGCAAAGACATTCTTCAAGGAGTTGGACACTTGGAACTTAGAGCCAAATGTTGTTATTTATAATTCTCTGGTTTCTGGGTACTGTGAAATTGGTAATTTGGAGGAGGCTTCCAATATAATTAATGGAATGAAAAGCAGAGGTGTTTCTCCGACTTTAGTTACATATTCTGCCCTTATTCATGGGTTTTGCAATCATGGTTGTATAGAAGAGGCTAGAAATGTTTTCAACAAATTGAAACAAGATGGTTTCCAACTAGATGTCGTATGTTATACTACACTAATCAATGGATATTGTATGTTAGGTCAAATGGATCAAGCAAATAAACTCTTTGAGGAAATGCTTGCTAGCGGAATTGCACCTAATAAGATTACTTACACTGTGTTAATGCATGGCTACTGCAAGTTAGGTAATCTTAAGGAAACATCCAGACTTATGGATGAAATGGTTGAAAGAGGTATTGCCCCAGATATTTTTACTTACAACACATTGATATTTGGGTTCTGTAAGGATGGAAAAATGGAGGAGGCATTTAAGATATGTGATCTGATGTCACAGAGAGATTTGGCTTTGGATGAGGTATCTTATACTACATTGGTTGATGGATTGACCAGATCTGGGTGTGAAAAGGAAGCTAAATTCATATCCGAAGGCATTATTCAGTATGGTATTGGACCTCAGAATGCAAAAACATCCTAATTGGCAGAAACAATCACTGGCAGGATGGAGAATTCAGCATCTTTGACATATACTTGATGGTAGAACTCATATACATGATCAGGAACAGAATTCTACAAGGTTCAAAGCCCTTCTTTACAACTTTTACTTCTGCTGTTCACAACAAAATGTGAATTGAGGTTATATCTCTGTCAGTGTTTTTGTAAATGTTAATCTGCATTCATATTACAATTGTTATCTTGATATGCTCTCTGAACTGCTCTTTTGTAGGTTGTTCACAAACGAACGATACAGAATACCTTATTCAACTGTGGAAACATCAAACATGCTTCCCTCATATATTAGGTTTTTTGTCTCTTTTGTCTCATAACTTCTGGTTGACTGAATCCCTCTTTACTAGATGAGAGCAATTTCACTAATTAATTCTAGAACTATTGCAGGAGGTTTATCGGGATTATTACCTTATGTTGTGCATTCTCATTTATTGAAGCTCTTGAAGTACATTCCACGTGTGTAAGTCTGATTTTTGCCTGGCCCCCTCTCTGTTTGGTGTTTTTATTATCCTCTAATTGCAGTTACTTTGACATGGAGAACTAGTTTTCAAGATCTGGACATTAGGTTATTATCGACTAATATTGTAGTACTATATGCAACTTAACTTACCCTTCAAGATTGTATTCTTTAACAGCTGAATGCCCGATCTCACAAATAGATAACTTAAGTTTCAAGATTTGATCATTAGACTGTTGAAGAATTTATAGTACTAAAAATGCACTGAAGAAAGAACAAGATGGGCAGCCTATTGCACAATGCTCTCTCTACTATGTCATTTGGGAGGGTTAAATATTAGTCTTCCCCAGAATGAGAAGACATCATCTACTCATTTCTGACCCCATAATATTATCTTCTGCTAATTTATAATGGTGTAACTTTTGTTTTGAAATTGGAGTTGCCAATTAGAAATATAGACTATCATTTTTCCTTTATTATAAGCAGTAAGGTTTGGTCATGTCAAAATTATGCTACTGTAATGATTCTTTTATGGTTTGGGTAGAACTTTTACCTTGTCTACACCATGTTATAACTATCTGGTTTAATCTTCTAGCTGTGTTCTTTTTGAGTAGATGGACTTATTGACATACACTCCATCATTCTAGAACTTGAGTATCATAGTGTAAATCGTGCCTTATAAGAAATTGGAATGCATATTATATTGAATATTGCTGTGCAAAGAAGTTCTTATTGTTGTACATGCAACCTTTTGACTAGATAAGTATGCTCATTCTAGTAGCTTTACTTAATGTTTTAAATTTCTCACTCAACAAGTTATTTTGGATTTTTTGTGCATGTAAATACTTTTTTTTCTGCTAATTTTGATTTCTCTTATTTCATCACATATGTTCATTTTACTTCTGGTCTTGAGTGGTTTTAACTCCAACATTCTCATTTACTAAAGTTGATCTAGGATTTACTTTAACTTTCTGTGAGGGCCAGTCTCTACCTTAAATAATTGTTGGATCTAGGATTTATTTCAGCATTGCTGTGTTACCAAGCTTGATTTTAACTTGTAATCTACCCTAAGGCAAAGCGTGTTACAGTTTTTTAGTTGTAGCATCCTTGTCATTGCGAATTCTGGTCTTAAGTTGCTCCTTTTTCTTAGGCAAGGCCTATACAGTTATTTTTCTGCTTCATTCCATATTAATGCTAATATCTGATTTTTTTGGTATTCCTATACTATTGTGAAATAGAATTGCAATTTTTGGATCTTCTCTGACAATCCATAACATGGCTCACAGGGAATAAGCAATCACAAATACCAAATGATGTACAGAAGCAGTTTCACTATCAGGCCTATACCACTAATTGTTCTCTTCTTCAGCATGCAAGATCGTCTGACCATTTTTTTCACAGTCTAACAGGACCTCGGTATTAATTCAATTTGTTCTTTTTTGATTGCCAATTTTGGGTTACCCTTGTGTTTTAGATGGACGTCTCCTTCCTCTTGAGTTTTTCAAGAAGAGAGGACCATAGAAGCCAAAGCCAGAGAAGAGACTTCATTGTTTGTTTGGTGTGCATACCTCTTAGAATTTTCAATGCAGTTTTGTAGGAGCTACGCTTTAGATCTCGACTATTGATTAAAACAATTGCCGAACTTATTGCCCTCTCTATGTTAAAAACAGATATGTATACATTTAAAGATTCATTGCCATAATAAACTGGCCATTCTGATGCCATATATGTTTGTTCTCTGTCTCTAGCCCTATTTTTATTTTAAGGTCGGATTAGTCCAGTTTCTTCTTTGTTTTATTTTATTGTGTAAATAGTGCTGTAGTATTAGACTTCATATGAATTTATCAATAGTCTTTGTGCATCTTGAAAGAACTACAAGATCCAAAAAGAGACATTAAAACAGAGAGTAATGATAAATAGGTCGATTGAGTTTCATGAATTACTTTTATGAATCTAACCCCGCTAGCTGAGTGTCAGGGAGGAGAAGAAAAGAGAGCTGTCCAAGAAGGAAAAGATCAAACCCCCCTCCATGTTCTCCTCTTTGTCATCTTCAGCCACAAGCGGAAGCCGATAATCATAAGCAGGAGACCTGAAAGCCTAGAGTCATAAGTAAGAAGACGACACGAGCCTGTCTCTAATGATTTTGTCGAAGGATATAGAGATTACGTCCATAGATCGTAAATATCTGCGAGAGGAAGGCATGCGAGGAGGGTCATCACCCCAGGCGTGGCGGTGCTGATGCCGCCGCTAGAAGAGGAGCACCACCCTGAAGTGTGGCGGTGTTGATCTTTGTTGTTGCCACGTCGCGGGAGAAGGAACACCACCCGGGCGTGGTGGTGTTAATCAGGAATTCTTGATCCTTTGGAGATGAAGCCCCCTTTTCTTGTTTTCCGCTCTGTGAATCCTAAAGTCACAAGCGGAAGCCGAGAGCCATAAGTGGGAAACAAAGGAAGAAAAATGAAAGAGTAAAACAAGAATTGAAATAAAAATAAAAAATTTGATATATAAGGAAAAAATAAATAAATATTTTTGTCTGTTAATATATAAATATTTGTATATTTGAGAGAGTGTCTGCAAAGTAAATAATTATCACATATTTTGACACTGGTTTTCGAACCAGAATTCAGTTTGGAGGTTGGAATAAAAAAAAGAATTTGTAGTTATAATTATTTCCAACCTGAATTATTAAAATTTAAGTCCTATTAATTTATATCATAGCATTTAAAGTTTTTTTTTTATGATAATGAAATTGGTTAGTTGGAGCATGTTGCTGATGGTGCATTGAAACCAGATGAAGATCTTTCATCAGAGAGATAGACAAATTAACTCTTTTTTTAAAAATACATTTGGAAATACGAAATCTTATGTTTAATCCCAAAATTTAACAAAAATGGGATATAGAAATATAGAAATAATAAAACCCGATCCGATAAGCCATTTACCATCCGAATCCGAACGGTCCAAACCCCGTTTAAGTCCCATTATTAAGTTTATATCACAATATCAGTGATTAATATTAATAAAAAACTTGATAATTTTTAGACTTTTTATCCACTGTTTCAGCCCCCTCCCAAAATAAATAAATATAAATATATAATAAAAAATCATATAATATAATAATATATATTTCCTCCCAAACCTTGCAAGCCTGATTACGACCCGAATTATTTTTTCATCTTTCTTGAACGATAATAAAAATCTTAATCAATTGAAATTTATTAGTTTCTTTTTACATAATACCCCTAAACAAAGCTTTTATTTTACATACTTAACATGAAAATTTTAATTTAAACTTTGAAATAAGTTTACAAAGAACTTACAAAAACTCAATCCAATATTGTTCTTGTGTATATCAAAGATATAAATTTAATTATAGTAAGACTAATTTTAATCAAAAAAGGAACGAATGAAAGACTAAAATTTGTGAGGGTATGTATGCAAAATTGCAAATAGAGCTTTAAAGGGGGCATATATGTAATAGCAACATTCATAAGGGCTATACATGTAAAAGAACACCCAAATTCTAATGAAAGATGCCCAGAAAGTTTTGCTTTTGCAAGTGAAGCAAAAAGTATGGTTCAGTATTGGATGTATCATGCTATGCTATATACTCTCAAGAGTCTCACCTGCAAAACAACAATGAAGAATTCACAGCTACTCCGTATCTTTCTTGACAACACCATGCATTGAATTTCCAAGCAATCTCTGATCTAAAAACATGTTTGGTACCTGCAAAATGATCGGTTTTAGTTTTTAGGACTGGCGAGAGTGGTTTCAATGAAGCAAAACATTGTTTACCTTGTCTCCAAAGTAGATCTTTGAATTGTAGGCAATGGCTTCGATGAATTTGAGCTCGAGAAATTGAGGTGTGAGCTTCAGTTTGTTTGCTTCTGCTTCCTTCATTAACCTGCCGAAATGAAATTTGGATGATAAATATTCATCTTGAAAAGAAACAAGCTTATTCAGAGAGAACACTCAAACTCATCTGGCTTACCTATAAAAGCTAGCATCAGCCAAGCTCTTCTCGCGAGACATAAAGATCTCATTCTCAATCTCCTCCTGCCTCTTGACGCTGTTCTTTTCCATAAGCTTCTGTTCCATGAGAATCTTGCTAACCTGAGAATTCTTCTCAGCCTCAGCCAATTCCACCTTCTTCTGAGATTCTGCCTCTATTTCAGCTACCTTTTGTTTCTCTATTGCAATTAAGGCCTAAAAATAGTTGGCAATTAATATATAACATGCATACACATGTGAAGTGATTGTCTTAATCCATAGGATCAGCATATTCTTTTCCATTCAGGGGATACAGCAACAAGGTTCAGATCTTGCATACCTTAGTGCGTTCCTCTTCCATCAACTCAAAATTCCTTTTTATGCTAGATGGGATATTTGGCTTTGTTACACGGACACCGATTATCTCAATTCCAGGAGCATATAAATTGTACAATCAATTTGAATAGCTTCTTTCATTTTTTCATCAATCTGAAACATTGTCATCATTGTCAATCAAATGAATCATTACAAGGTGGTAGCTTAGAATAATTCTTTATTTGTATTTTGCGATATGCAGCAAACACATCACTAAAAAATTGAGCTTGCCTGATCAAACATGTCGATATAAACTTGTTGCAAAGAATGAGAACTGCAGAACTGATTTATCTCATGATGGATCTTATCATATATCCATGTCTTGTCATAATTTACGCCGTAATTGAGAAGTGTGTCATAGACATGGTCCTTGCGTAGGCGATTTACAACCTGCTCAAACCAAAGATGACTCCATAATTATACAGTCCCAACCAAAACTATGTGTATAAGTAAGACATGGAATTAAAAACAAATGAAATGATCAAATACCTCAATCTTATCAAAGCTAATCATAACACCACCTTTGGTGCCGCATGGAATGTCCTTCACCTGATTGGAAATAGTCAAATAGTACTAGCATTTGAGATAAACTTATTTGTTGAGTAGCAAATCTTATTAGCCAATTGAAGTATCACTGTATACTAAGCTTGAATCATACTGAGTAGAAAATAACAGCAAGAACAGCTAGGATTTTCAGGAATTCTCACCATTTAAGATGTTTATCAGAATCAAATGCAAGACTAATAAAAGTTTACCTCATCTGTTTGCAGGGTCACTTGAATGGGCTCAAAATGGGTAATCAGGGGGAATTTCAGATGAAAACCTACCAATATAGAAGTAAATAAAGCAAGATTTAGATCCGTAAACCACCCGATAATGATATTATCAGATCATGATCTACCTGGATCAGTAATCGTATCCAGAAGAGCACCGCCTCTCCAATATACACCAACATGACCTTCAGGAACTTGATGCAGGATGGAAAATGTACCATTTGTGATTGACATTGCTAATAGCAACACCTGTGAAACTTTGACATAATCAGCTGGTAATGCAACAACAACAAGTATTGACCAAACCTATTATTTCAGAAACACATATTACCGAATGGACAATATTGGCTTGATAAAGGCTGAACTCAACAACAGACTACCAGCGACCATGAAAGAAAAGAAAAGAAAAGGAAAAAAAGAAAGAAAAAAAAAAGAGGAAAATTATAGTGCAGCTTTGCATCACTATCTCACAAGTCAATAACGATGAGTATTGATGAATCTTGTATGCATTCCTAAGAAAAGGAATTTGTCCATTAAGAACTCTTGAAGGGAAATTGAACTTACCCATTCAAATCTATTGACCAAAATTATCATCCCAATGACCGATATTGACTCGATAAAGAATGGACTCAGCAAAAAACAAACTAGCCATGCAGCTTCGCCATCACTATCTCACAAGTCACATGTACATTCCCCACACAACAATTTAGTAATTACAACTGCCTGGGAAAAGAAATGCTAGATGTACATCCGTTTTCCTTTTTTAAATTCTCTTTATATGAAATCCATACTACTTGAACTTGATCTCTCCCATGGAAAGCACACCTTATCAACAAACCATTAATTCATTCAAAAAGAAAAGTGCACTAACAAAGGCCACCAATCTCATGATCAATCGAAGAAAACATTTACAGCAATCCATTAATTCACTCAAAAACCAGAATCACTAATGAAGACCACCATTCTCATGATCAATCAAAGAAAATATTTACAGCACCCATTGATTCACTATCCCAAAACCACTAATGACGACCGCCATTGTTATCATAAATCCAAGAAACCAACAACATTCTCACGATCAATCGAACCGAAAACTTACATCATACCACCAATTCACTCAAAAATCTTTTCACCAACAAATCGAATGCCAATCAAGAACACCGATTAAACCTAAGATAAACACGGAATAAAAAATAAAACCGAGAGAGAAAATAAGACGGAGTTCTCTCACCGTGATCACAGCGGCGATGAAGCAGACCACGGTCAAGAAAAAGGCCAAAGATTCATCGGCCGCCTCCGCACGGGCGGCGGGTTGCCTCACCGGATTGAACTGAGGCCGCTCCGACTGTGGATTCATGGCGGATCGAAACCCTAGCGCAAACTCTCTCAATCCCTTCGCTCCCGCGAGCACCGCAGCAACGAAAGAAGGCAAGAAACCTTCGTTCAAGGGTAGTTTAGTAACTTTATTTCTATTGGTTTCGTCGACTAATTAGTAATTAATAGACTAGAACGTTGATCTCTCGGTTGATCATAAATATAATAGAGGCCTTTTTTGCAAATATCCCCTACTAAACCTCATAATTGCACCAGGGGTGTACGTAAAAAAATGTTTTGGAGAAAGTAGCTATGAATTGCATGACGGTTTCCTTTGAATTAAGTTTTTTTTTTCTTCTGATAATTAAATGATTGAATAATTATAATGTTTTAAAAAAAAATCATAATTGGGTATTTTTAAATATTTAAATCAATAAAAAATCTTAGTTATGTCTAGGTTTTGGAATTTATTTTATATGAATTTTATATTACTTTTAAAAATGGGCCTAAATTAAAGTGGAGCATTGAGTTTTGACAGACCAATATCTGCAAGCAATCGAGGCCGTTAAAAGTAGTTAGTGATTGTGACGCGTATCTTGATGCAAAACTCAATGGTGAGGCCATTATCAAGTCCCATTTAAGTCCCATTATTAAGTTTATATCACAATCAGTGATTTTTTAATATTAATAAAAAAACTTAAAGAATTTTTAAAGTGTTTATCCACTGTTTCAGCCCCTCCCGAAATAAATAAATACAAATATAAATAAATAATAAACCATCATATAATATAACCTCCCAAACTTACAAACTTGATCATGATTCGAATTATTTTTTTCATTTTTGAACAACAACAACAACAACTAAGACTTAATCTCATACTAGATGGGGTCATTATATGGATTCTTTGTTTCCATGTGGCTATAAAAAATAAAAATAAAAAAAAAATAAAATGAAGTGAAATAAAATGAAATGAAACATAGATAAATACATAAATAAATAAATATAACAAAAATCTTAATCAATTGAAATTTATTAGTTTCTTTTTTCTTTTTTGTAAAAAGGAAAAAAACTTTTATTTTACATACTTGACAAATTTAATTTAACTTTGAAATAGGTTTACAAAGAACTTACAAAAACTCTATCCAATATTATTCTTGTGTATATCAAAGATATAAATTTAATTATATGTTATACTAATTTTAATCAGTAAAGGTAGGAATGAAAGACTAAAATTTGTGAAGAGTGTGTATGCAAATAGAGCTTTACGGGGGCATATATGTAATAGTAACATTAATAGGGGTTATACATGTAAAAGAACAACGAAATTCTAATGAAAGATGCCCAGGAAGGTTTGCTTTTGTAAGTACAGCAAAAAGTATGGTTCAGTATTGGTCTATTGGATATATTGCTTTTGAAGTTCTATGACATATCAAAAGAACATGCTATGCTATATACCCCTCAAGAGTCTCACCTGCAAAGCAGCAATGAAGAACTCCCAGCTACTATGCATCTTACTTGACAGCATCATGCATCGAATTTCCAAGCAATCTCTGATCTAAAAACATGTAAAAGAACACCGAAATTCTCATGAAAGATGCCCAGAAAGTTTTGCTTTTGTAAGTACAGCAAAAAGTATGATTCAGTATTGGACATATGGCTTTTGAAGTTCTATGACATATCACAAGAACATGCTATGCTATATACTCTCAAGAGTCTCACCTGCAAAGCAACAATGAAGAATTCCCAGTTACTCTGTATCTTTCTTGACAACACCATGCATTGAATTTCCAAGCAATCTCTGATATAAAAACATGTTTGGTACCTGCAAAATGGTCGGTTTTAGTTTTTAAGATTGGAGAGTGGTTTCAATAAAGCAAAACATTATTTACCTTGTCTCCAAAGTAGTTCTTTGAATTGTTGGCAATGGCTTGATGAATTTGAGCTCGAGAAATTCAGGTGTGAGCTTCTGTTTGTTTGCTTCTGCTTCCTTCATTAACCTGCCGAAATGAAGTTTGGATGATAAATATTCATCTTAAAAAGAAACAAGCTTATTCAGAGAGAACACTCAAACTCATCTGGCTTACCTATAAAAGCTAGCATCAGCCAAACTCTTCTCACGAGATATAAAGATCTCATTCTCAATCTCCTCCTGCCTCTTGGCGCTGTTCTTTTCCAAAAGCTTCTGTTCCATGAGAATCTTGCTAACCTGAGCATTCTTCTCAGCTTCGGTCAATGCCACCTTCTTCTGAGTTTCTGCCTCCTTTTCAGCTACCTTTTGTCTCTCTATTGCAATTAAGGCCTAAAAATAGTTGGCAATTAATATATTACGAGCATACCCATGTGAAGTGATCATCTTAATCCATAGGATCAACATATTCTTTTCCATTCAGGGGATACAGCAACAAGGTTCAGATCTTGCATACCTTGGTGCGTTCCTCTTCCATCAACTCAAAATTCCTTTTTATGCTAGATGGGATATTTGGCTTTGTTACACGGACACTGATTATCTCAATTCCAGGAGCATATAGTGTACAATCAATTTGAATAGCTTCTTTCATTTTTTCATCAATCTGAAACATTGTCATCATTGTCAATCAAATGAATGGAGTATAAGCTTTACAAGGTGTTAGCTTAGATTAATATTTGTATTTTGCAATATGCAATAAACACACCACTAAAAAATTGAGCTTGCCTGATCAAACATGTCGATATAAACTTGTTGCAGAGAATGAGAACTGCAGAACTGATTGATCTCATGATGGATCTTATCATATATCCATGTCTTGTCATAATTTACGCCGTAATTGAGAAGTGTGTCATACACATGGTCCTTGCGTAGGCGATTTACAACCTGCCCAAACCAAAGATGACTCCACAATAACACAGTCCCAAAAAAAGCTGTGTATAAGTAGGACAAGAAATTAAAAACAAATGAAATGATCAAATACCTCAATCTTATCAAAGCTAATCATAACACCACCTTTGGTGCCGCATGGAATGTCCTTCACCTGATTGGAAATATTCAGATAGTACTAACATTTGAGATAAACTTATTTGTGGAGTAGCAAATCTTATTAGCTAATTGAAGTATTACTGCATACTAAGCTTAAATCATACTGAGTAGAAAATAACAGCACGAACAGCTATGATTTTCAGGAACTCTCACTATTCAAGATGTTATTCAGAATCAAATGCAAGACTAATAAAAGTCTACCTCATCTGTTTGCAGGGTCACTTGAATGGGTTCAAAATGGGTAATCACGGGGAGTTTCAGATGAAAACCTACCAATATAGAAGTAATTAAAGCAAGATTTAGATCCGTAAACTCCAATAGTGATATTATCAGATCACGATCTACCTGGATCAGTAATCGTATCCAGAAGAGCGCCGCCTCTCCAATACACACCAACATGACCTTCAGGAACTTGATGCAGGATGGAAAAAGAACCATTTGTCATCGATATTTCTAATAGCAACACCTGTGAAACTTTGACATAATCAGCTGGCAATGCAACAACGACAAGTATTGACCAAACCTATTATCTCAAAAACACATATTACTGAACGGACAATATTGGATTGATAAAGACTGAACTCTCAACAACAACAGACTACCAGCCACCATGAATTATCAAAAGAAAAGAAAAGAAAAAGAAACAAAAAGAAAAATTATAATGCAGCTTTGCATCTCAAGATCAAAAACCAGAATCACTATTGAAGACCACCATTCTCATGATTAAAATCAAAGAAAATATTCACAGCAACCCATTGATTCACTGACCCAAAAAGTAAAAAAAACCACTAATGACGACCGCCATTTTTATCATAAATCAAAGAAACCAACAACATTCTTACGATCAAACGAGCCGAAAACTCACATCATACCACCAATTCACTCAAAAATCTTTCACTAACAAATCGAATGCCATTCAAGAACACAGATTAAACCTAAGATAAACACGGAATGGAAAATAAAACCGAGACCGAAAATAAGACGGAGTTCTCTCACCGCGATCATAATGGCGAAGATGCAGATGGCGGTCAAGAGAAAGACCAAATATTCATCGTCGGCCGCCTCCGCACGAGCGGCGGGTGGCCTCACCGGATTGAACTGAGGCCGCTCCGGCTGCGGATTCATGGCGGATCGAAATCCTAGCGCAAGCTTTCCCTCCCTTCGCTCCCGCAGGCACCGAAGCAACGATGACTTCTTGCTTGGAGGTCAAGTTGGACGTCAAGACAAGAAGCAGCCTTCTTTCAATGCCCAACAAAGTGTAAGAAGGGTAGTTAATTAACTTTACATATTAGCTTATTAAGTGGCGTTTTTCTATTGGTTTCGGGGACTAATTACGGTTATGAAGGCTTTTTTTTTTTTTTTTTTTTTTTTTGTAAATATCCCCTTCTAAACCTCATAATTGCAGCAGAGGTGTACGTAAAAAATGTTAAACGGATTCGTATTTACTTTTTTTTGTTTATGATAATGATATTGATTAGTTGGAGCATACTATGATGCATTGAAACCAGATGAAGATCTTTCATCGGACATATAGAGGGTAAAAATTTTAAGAGATCACCGTACTATCAATTTTTAGGGGGGAAGAGTGGGGTGTGGAGAGTGGTCATGCCCTTTCTCGGATGGGGGATGGGGAAGGGGGAAGAGTGTGGACCCTGATGATTGGTGAGATGAAAGCTGACATGGTAACTTAAAGAATATGTGGCATCCACGTCAGCTTATTTGGCAAGAATTCTCTTTTTACCCGCCGGAATTCTCTCAGTGCCCTCATGTTTGGTGCCCACAATGATACAAATTAAAATTCGATAATACAATTAACATACTAAAATTTTTACCCGACAGATAGACAAATTAGTTATTTTTTAAAAAATAAATGTGAAAATACGAAATCTTCTTTTAAATCCCAACATTTAACCAAAAAAATATAGATAAATAATAAATCCCGATCTGGTAAGTCAGTTACTATCCGAATCCGAACCCCATTAGAGTCCATATTAAGTTTCTGTCACAATATCAGTGATCTTTTAATATTAATAAAAGACTTAATAATTTTTAAAGTTTTTATCCACTAAAAAAAAGTTTCAGCCCCCTTCTAAAAAAAATAAATATAAATATATAATAAAATATCATATAATATAATAATAAATATTTCCTCCCAAACCTTACAAACCTGATCCCGACCCGAATTATTTTTTCATCTTTCGAACGATAATAAAAATCTTAATGAATTGAAATTTATTAGTTTCTTTTTTTTCTTTTTACATAACACCCCTAAACAAAGCTTTTATTTTACATACTTAACATGACAAATTTAATTTAAACATTGAAATAAGTTTACAAAGAACTTACAAAAAGTCAAAAACTCTATCCAATATTATTCTTCTTGTGTATATCAAATCAAATATATAAACTTAATATAGTTAGACTAATTTTGAAAGACTAAATTTGTGATGGTATGCATACAAATAGAGCTTTACAGGGGCAAATATGTAAAAGCAACATTCATAAGGGCTATACATGTAAAAGAACACCCAAATTCTCATGAAAGATGCCCAGAAAGTTTTGCTTTTGCAAGTGAAGCAAAAAGTATGGTTCAGTATTGGATATATCATGCTATATGCTATATACCCTCAAGAGACTAACCTGCAAAACAACAATGAAGAATCCACAGCTACTCCGTAGCTTTCTTGACAACACCATGCATTCAATTTCCAAGCAATCTCTGATCTAAAAACATGTTTGGTACCTGCAAAATGATCGGTTTTAGTGTTTAAGATTGGAGAGAGTGGTTTCAATAAAGCAAAACATTATTTACCTTGTCTCCAAAGTAGATCTTTGAATTATTGGCAATGGCTTCGATGAATTTGAGCTCGAGAAATTGAGGTGTGAGCTTCAGTTTGTTTGCTTCTGCTTCCTTCATTAACCTGCCGGAATGAAATTTGGATGATAAATATTCTTTCTTGAAAAGAATCAAGCTTATTCAGAGAGAACACTCAAACTCATCTGGCTTACCTATAAAAGCTAGCATCAGCCAAGCTCTTCTCACGAGACATATAGATCTCATTCTCAATTTCCTCCTGCCTCTTGACGCTGTTCTTTTCCATGAGCTTCTGTTCCATGAGAATCTTGCTAACCTGAGAATTCTTCTCAGCTTCAGCCAATGCCACCTTCTTCTGAGTTTCTGCCTCCTTTTCAGCTACCTTTTGTCTCTCTATTGCAATTAAGGCCTAAAAATAGTTGGCAATTAATATATTACATGCATATCCATGTGAAGTGATCGTCTTAATCCATAGGATCAACATATTCTTTTCCATTCACGGGATACAGCAACAAGGTTCAGATCTTGCATACCTTAGTGCGTTCCTCTTCCATCAACTCAAAATTCCTTTTTATGCTAGATGGGATATTTGGCTTTGTTACACGGACACCGATTATCTCAATTCCAGGAGCATATCGTGTACAATCAATTTGAATAGCTTCTTTCATTTTTTCATCAATCTGAAACATTGTCATCATTGTCAATTAAATGAATCATTACAAGGTGGTAGCTTGGAATAATTCTTTATTTGTATTTTGCAATATGCAATAAACACACCACTAAAAAATTGAGCTTGCCTGATCAAACATGTCGATATAAACTTGTTGCAGAGAATGAGAACTGCAGAACTGATTGATCTCATGATGGATCTTATCATATATCCATGTCTTGTCATAATTTACGCCGTAATTGAGAAGTGTGTCATACACATGGTCCTTGCGTAGGCGATTTACAACCTGCCCAAACCGAAGATGACTTCTCAATAATACAATAATACAGTCCCAACAAAAACTTTGTGTGTAAGTAGGACAAGAAATTAAAAAGAAATGAAATGATCAAATACCTCAATCTTATCAAAGCTAATCATAACACCACCTTTGGTGCCGCATGGAATGTCCTTCACCTGATTGGAAATAGTCAAATAGTACTAACATTTGAGATAAACTTATTTGTGGAGTAGCAAATCTTATTAGCTAATTGAAGTATCAGTGTATACTAAGCTTAAATAATAAATCATACTGAGTAGAAAGTAACAGCAAGAACAGCTAGGATTTTCAGAAACTCTCACCATTTTAGATGTTCAGAATCAAATGCAAGGCTAATAAAAGTTTACCTCATCTGTTTGCAGGGTCACTTGAATAGGCTCAAAATGGGTAATCAGGGGGAGTTTTAGATGAAAACCTACCAATATAGAAGTAATTAAAGCAAGATTTAGATCCATAAACTTTGATAGTAATATTATCAGATCATAATCTACGGTATCTACCTGGATCAGTAATCGTATCCAGAAGAGCCACCTCTCCAATACACACCAACATGACCTTCAGGAACTTGATGCAGGATGGAAAAAGTACCATTTGTCATCGACATTGCTGATAGCAACACCTGTGAAACTTTGACATAATCAGCTTGCAATGCAACAACGACAAGTATTGACCAAACCTATTATCTCAAAACACATATTACCGAACGGACAATATTGGCTTGATAAAGGCTGAACTCAACAACAGACTACCAGCCACCATGAATAATAAAAAATTAAAAAAAGAAGAAGAAAAAGAAGAAGAAGAAGAAGAAGAAGAAAAATTCTAGTGCAGCTTTGCCATCACTATCTCACAAGTCAATAACGATGAGTATCGATGAATCTTGTATGCGTTCCTAAGAAAAGGAATTTGTCCATTAAGAACTCTCGAATGGAAATTGAACTTACCCACTCAAATCTATTGACCAAAATTATCATCCCAAGGACCGATATTGACTCAATAAAGAATGGACTCAGCAAAAAACCAACTAGCCATGCAGCTTTGCCAGCACTATCTCACAAATCACATGTACATTCCCCACACAACAATTTAGTAATTACAACTGCCTGAGAAAAGAAGTGCTAGATGTACATCCATTTTTCCTTTTCTAAGTACTCTTTATATGAAATCCATACTACTTGAACTTGGCCTCTCCCATGGAAAGCACACCTTATCAACAAACCAATAATTCATTCAAAAAGAAAAGTGCACTAACAAAGGCCACCCACCATTCTCAGGATCAATCAAAGAAAACATTTACAGCAATCCATTAATTCACTCAAAAACCAGAATCACTAATAAAGACCACCATTCTCAGATCAATCAAAGAAAATATTTACAGCAACCCATTGATTCACTGATCCCAAAACCACTAATGACGACCGCCATTGTTATCATAAATCCAAGAAACCAACAACATTCTCACGATCAATCGAACCGAAAACTTACATCATACCACCAATTCACTCAAAAATCTTTTCACTAACAAATCGAATGCCAATCAAGAACACCGATTAAACCTATGATAAACACGGAATAAAAAATAAAACCGAGACCTAAAATAAGACGGAGTTCTCTCACCGTGATCACAAGGGCGATGATGCCGACCACGATCAAGAGAAAGGCCAAAGATTCCTCGGCCGCCTCCGCACGGGCCCCGGCGGGGGGTTGCCTCACCGGATTGAACTGAGGCCGCTCCGACTGTGGATTCATGGCGGATCGAAACCCTAGCGCAAGCTCTCACTCCCTTCGCTCCCGCGAGCTTTCGAAGCAACGAAGCCTTCTTGCTTGGAGGTCAAGACAACAAGAACAAGAAGCCTTCGTTCGATGCCCAACAGAGTCTAAGAAGACCATCTAATGAACGTCTTCAAGGGTAGTTTAGTAACTTTATCTATAGCATATTAGGTGTCGTTTTTCTATTGGTTCTTGGATTAATTAGTAGACTAGAATGTTGATCTATCGGTTTCTCATAATAGAGGCCCTTTTTGCAAATATCCCCTACTAAACCTCACAATTACAGCCCAATATCTGCAAGCAATCGAGGCCGTTAAAAGTAACTAGTGATTATGCCGCGCATCTCGATGCAAAACTCTGCTGATGCGAAATCATGGTTTGGATACCGTTAAAAGTGCCTCGGGATCAGTTACATTTTACCCGCTTAGTTTGAGTCGTTGAGACCCTATCCATCGCCACGACGAGGAGAGAGCTTGAGCTCGAGCTCTAAACCATGCGAGTTCTCGCGATCGCGACGACGAGTTGCGGGGCTTCTAGGGTTAGGGTTTCGGAGAATGGATTCCCTTCCTTTCTCCCTAGAGAGGTTGAAAAGATTCGGGACCCTTCAGCGCGGGAGCTCGCCAAGAGGATCGAAAGGATCCCTGTTAAGGTCGGAGTTCTTTTTTTTTTTTCTCTCTTAATGTGACTTAGATTTCGCAAATTCAATCAAAATGGTGGATTAATGTTTTTATTTTAATTTTTTTGTTTTAATGTGACTTGTTCTTTTTACTTGAAAATGGTGGAAAAGTTGGTTTTTTTATTTTTATTTTTATTAGTGTTGCAGTCTCTTTGTTTCTTTTATCTGTCAATGCGGCTTGTTTATCATGAATTTACTTGAAAATACTGGAGAAGTTTGATTCCTTTTCTATATTAAGGTTAATGTTTTCTTGTAATTACTCGGAAATGGTGGATTATTTGGTTCCTTTTTCCCATATTAATGATAATTTTGGAGGGAAGAGTAGTGCATTTTATGTTGCTTGTGTTCTTATTTTTATTTTTCATTCTTCGTGGCGAGTTTCATGGTTTGATTTTGATGTTAGTGTAATTTGGTTATTTCCTATACTCCCATTAATTTTAGAGAATGATGAGTTGTTTTTGTAAAAGAATTGTTTGGAAAAATGTAGTTTTATGTTAATTGTTATGTTAATTGGTTGTCTTGCAAATTCTTGAGCTAAAGATGATGTCTTGTATTGTAGGTTGGCTTCTCAGAGACTTCTATAATGAGCAGCTGCGTGAAGCCGATGCAGAAGAAAGGCTTGGAGCCCATTGTCCTTCTTCATGGTTTTGACAGGTAAATGACTGTTATGGATTCATTGATTTAATTTTTTCTGAGATGAAGTGCTTTTTATCCGTGTGTTTATATGTAAATGCTGCACTTAATTTTCTACAGTGCCTGACATTTGAATATTGATCCTTGTGGAGGTTATGAATAGTTCTTGTTTAGAATGGAGATATACTTATCCGTTGCTTGAGAATGCTGGATTGGAGACCTGGGCTGTGGATGTTCTAGGATGGGGCTTTTCCGATTTAGGTACTTTTAATGAGTTTTTCTCTTTAATGCAACCATGATATCATCACACATAAAACTCATGTGTTGGCCCTCCACAAGTGATGATGCATGTTGGTGTGGCTAACTAGGATTGGTATTAGATCAAAATTTCAAATGATCCTAACTATCTTGCCTTTTGACATATATGTTTTTCCCTTTTTTGTGTTTATATCTTGGAGGAATTGTATAAAGTTGAAAAGACAGTGATGATCCATTTTAGGCACTTTTTCCAGATCATAATAGTCAATTTCCAAGGCACACCACTTGGCATCCAGGTTGAAAGATATAAATTGAACAAGTATGGCCGTCCCCTGTTGGGATGCACTATTAAACCAAAATTGGGGTTATCTGCAAAGAACTATGCCAGAGGCCCAGAACCGTTTATGAATGTCTACACAGTGGACTTGATTTTACCAAGGATGGTGAAAATGTGAACTCACAACCATTTATGCATTGGAGATACCGGTTCTAATTTTATGCTGATTTGATTCATTTCCGTAACTATTTAGATGGCAACCAATAGGATATCATAATCCATGAGTATATCCGAGAGAAACTTTGGTTTGCACGGATATGTTAGTTTGTAGAAACTTCAGAAGAGTATATTTCCCTCTTTCCGAATTATCCGAGCTTTAAAATCCAGAATCCCTAGTTTAATAAGTGAGATGTCTTTCATATATATTGATCTGTAGTTGGCATAAGGCTATGCCATTGGTAGATATGAGTTTGATTTCACTTTTTTGCAAACTTCTTTCTCAGCATTGCTATCTGATTTTGGCTTGTGACTTTCTGTGTTAGAACCACTTCCAGCATGTAGTGTGGGTGCCAAGAGGGAACACCTATACCAGGTATTCTCAATATCCTTGCATTAGATATGTTATCTTTTCAGACTTATGAGGTTAGATCTGATTCATCTGAAAGCAGGTTATAGTTCATTTTGCAGACCATTTATTTGATCATCCGGAGCACATTATTTTTCAGGTGTCGTGGGTTGTATGAACTCATATGAAGAAACTTATCAATGAATGTTTTGTAAAAAAATGAATGGTTTATGAAGAATAAGTAATAAGTATTAACTGTATGAAGTGGATGAATTTATCATATTTCTGGGGTTTACTGGTTTTTTTATGTCATTTTGCAGAAAGCTTTTTGTTGAAAACTATGTACTCTTTTTCCTAGCATGCACATATTTGAATGTTATTTCTTTACAGAGGCATGAGAGATTTTGAGAAATGTTTTCCATTTCATTTTGATGCTGAAGTCTATAGTTCAACTATCATGATTTTTATTCTTGTTCATGGAAAATGATTAAATTTTTTATTTGTACAGCTTTGGAGGTCATACATTGATAGGCCAATGGTATTAGTTGGTCCTAGCCTTGGTGCAGCTGTTGCAATTGATTTTGCTGCTAATTATCCTGAAGCTGTATGTTTTTCTCTGGGAAAATTTCTATGTTCTCTTTTTAGTATCGGAAATCTTCAAATGATATGAATCCTGCTCTTCTAAAAGTCCTTCTTTGGACATGTAACGTCCTTGGAAGAGATTTTTTTTTTTTTTTTTTTTTTTTTTTTTGGATAAATGTGGACAAGCCGCCACAAGCACCCTTCAAGCGTGGTCTGAATCCTTAACCTCTCCTCGTGAGAGGGAGTGAGCTAGCCAACTTTCCTTGTGAAGGTTGGTCGAGCTGCTCATTTTTATGCGTCTGTACCTCTGTTTACTGATTTAAGGTAAAAAATTTGATGCAGCTGTTGACATGAACTTTTTACTTGCTTTCATTTTGTGTATAATATCTGCAGGTCACAAAGCTGGTTTTGATTGATGCTAGCATATATGCGAAAGGCACAGGAAACATGAGTACATTACCTAGAGTAGTGGCATATACTGGGGTGAGATGTTGTATGCAATAGTACTCTACATGCATGTCTTATTTTGGAACTATGGTTCTCAGATTGATGCAACCTGAGGTTAATATCATAAACTGATATTATTAGTTTGTCCTCTGTCAATCTTGTCATCTTTGTGCATTTATTTCACTTCTCTAGGTAATATAAAGAAAGAAGATAAAAGGTAGTTTTGTTCTTAAATTTCAATAACAGTTTTGGTTTCTTCTTGTATTAGGTATCGCTGCTTAAGAGCATTCCACTTCGGCTGTATGCAAATTTTTTGGCCTTCAATAAAGGATCATTAAAGACCTTCTTTGACTGGACTAATGTAAGCTATATGCTATTATTTTCCTTTATAATTCATCCAAGTTGTTTTAGCATTATAAGATTGTGGTTTTTTTTTTCCAATGCATGTGTTAT
Source organism: Dioscorea zingiberensis (assembly GCA_026586065.1). Lineage (NCBI taxonomy): Eukaryota > Viridiplantae > Streptophyta > Magnoliopsida > Dioscoreales > Dioscoreaceae > Dioscorea > Dioscorea zingiberensis. Next base: position 4,660,739 of record CM048821.1, on the reverse strand, counting down.
GTCCTTTTGTCACTGCAGTTTTTCCTTCTCAACTTTATAACTTATAGTATCATATCTTGTCTCTTTCTTCATTAACTTTAGTCTCTTTTCTTCCCCTCTATGCAATTTTTTCCCCTCACTGACTTTTTAGACAGCAGGTATATATCTTACCCCTGATATGAGCTAATGAGCTTTATTCATATACATACATATACATGGTTGATATTTCTTTGCATGATTCTAATAAGTAACTGTAAATAATGATAATATACAGGCCCCTATTCTTTTTTGCTTTCTGATGTTACTTGTTTATAAGGCAATTTTTGTACTCTATAGTACATCATTTAGCATATCCAGTGCTTCATATAAACACTTAGACATCTTTAAGCTGATTTTTTACACTAAGTATTTTAGTTGTATGACGGAGTAGATTTTAATCCAGGTTGGTCGTCTACACTGCCTACTACCTTGGTGGGAAGATGCAACTGTTGATTTTATGATTACAGGTGGATATAATGTTGCTTCTCAAATAAAGCAGGTAATTTACACATGAATCTATCCTGCTTAAGTTTAAGATGTCCTGATCTTACTGTGAGCTGTGAATCTATTGTGTTGGTGGATAAAATTTTTTCATGTGTGAATAAGCATCCAGCAGTTTGTTTGCTTTTTTGTAGTTAGACTGGTAATGCTTGATTTCAACAGATTAAACAGAAGACACTTATTTTATGGGGAGAGGATGACAAAATTATCAGCAGTACGACAGCGAAGGTTAGTTTATTTATACAATTTTAATCTTTGAGCTTGTAGCTTGGTTGTTTTCAAGTAATCAATCTTATCATTGGGATCGCAGCTATTTACTATTTGGTTTGTCACATTCATTTCTACTGAGTTGCATATCAGAAAGCATAATTCCAAATCCTTAAATCATAGCAAAAGTTGACAACACTTTCAGCATCTTTTAACAACATATGTATCGCGATTCGCACGAAACTTAGCCCCAAAATTTCATGACTTGTGCTTTTAGCTGCTTAACTTTTATGCTCATCCTAACCTTATAGACTTATAGTTTTATTTGCTGGCATGTGGTGACACATACCAAAATGTGACTTTTTTATTCTATCAAATGCAGAGATTGCATGATGAACTTCCTAATTCCATTCTGCATATAATACCAGAATGTGGTCATATTCCTCATGTGGAGAACCCAAAGTTTGTTGTTGAATCAATTGTTCAATTTGTTACTTGAATTCACAAATGAAATGACATGCCATCAGAAAATGAACATTTTCTCCAGAATGTTTTCTGGTCATCATTATCAATTTGAGCATATATATTCTCAATACTTTATTTCTTTGAAACTTGAATGGTTGCTTTAACTTAACTTCCAAGTTTGATTCTTGTTCAATAAAATCACCAAGACTCCAAGTGGTTGGAGGATGGTCATTTTCTTTACAGCTTACAGTTAAGTTATCCTTGATGCATTTCTTCTTTCACTTGACAAGTGCTAAATTATTTTTATTTTTAGTTTTTGCATATATACCCCTACAAATGTTAGAGTTGCCCGTACCCCTATAAATAATCAGATTGTCCCATTATATCTGTACCTGGGTTAAATATTGACCATCAATCAAAATGACAAAAACACCCTTTTATATCAGTCTCCTTTAATTTTGACCATTTCAATTTTTAGGTATAAATATATAATTTAAACTACTAATGACTAATAAGGGTTATATGCAAGCCTAGTGTGGTCATTTCCTATAATTAATAATTATGGCATGATCATCTTAACTTGGACTATGTATGTAATAAACCAATGTTTGTAGGATATATATATGTAATTCTTATATTTTCAGGGGTATATGTGTGACTACAGATATTTACAAAAAAAAATCCTTATAATTTAACTCTGGTTGAGTTAGGGTTTGTTTGATGGTGATAACAAAGCATTATATGAAAATAATTGAAAATGTTGGTTCTATGAATTCATGGCCAACAATATGATGTTTTTCAATGGCTTTTTGGACCGCCTAAAAAGAAATTCCATTTGACCTTCCAACCACTTCCATACATTGCAGCTTGCCCATCTTTTTTTTTTTAATTATTTTTTCCAATAACTTTCATGCCTTCCAAGTATCTTCATCTATTTTTTTATTCCATAAAAATAAAAATAAAATAAAATAAAATATTACTTTAGATGGCATGTGATTTATATATTTGTGTGTGTGTCTCTGGTTATTATTCAACTGAAATTTATACTAAAATATGAATTTTTGGTATAAACATATAATTATGATTTTTATGGGGATGTATCTGCAAATTATATTGGCCCAAAATCATTTTGTTAATGTTTTTATATTCCTAACTAACAAAGAATCATAGTCATATAATTGATTAAAAAATGTTCCTAACCTAATCCATAGTTTTATCATGTTTTTTTTATTTTTTTTTATGCCATCATTATCATTCTTACTTAGTTGGGCCATTAAGTTGGCAACCATTAATGTTACTGTTCTTACACTTCTCTATCAATTAAGGACCATTTCATATTTATTTTCAACCTCCTTGTCCACTTCATAAACCAGATAATCTTATCTAAACTGTTTTACTATAATTTAATTATATTATTGTACCAATTATAAATTCTCTAGGGGCTTAAATGCAAAAGAAAACTCAATATGAATTATTTATAGTTTCAATTTTTAAATATATTCTCCTCATGACCATGATTAGCTAATGAAGACCAAACTCTGTAAACTTTTCTATCATTCCAGACACTTCCAACATTATTATTCTAATAAGTTGGTTGTGCATGTTCCTGCACATAAGCCACATTTTTTAGTGACACATTCCACATGGCTGAGTCAGCTGAAGGGGGAGCAAGAGGTACAGAAGCTAGAGAGAGAAGAAATTGAGAAAAATAAGAGATAAAGAGAAGTAATAATTAACTATTCATCTCTGAAACAGTGTCCATTTTCACTATAGGTCCCCATGGTGTGGGGGTGGGTGTAACTAATAGTGGAAGGGGAGTCCTTGACAAACAATACCAGGGACCTATAATTCATTTGCCCGAAAGAGGACCACACATCTAATTTAAATATTCAATAATAAGAAAGACAACAATGGTTATTTTATGCAAGTAAAAAAGGAAGTTCGGTGCTATAAAACTGTCGTTATATGTGGTGTTTGCAGAAGAATCATACCATTTAAATATTTTATACACAATCTTATCCTATATTTTTGCAAGTGATAGTTTTCATGACTCGAATTCGTGGCTCCTGGCCATGTTAACTTTTATTATCATACAAGACTCTCTTCAATTATTTCACTAAAAGTGCTCAAATAAGAGAATAAAAACACCAAAACAAATGAAAGTGGAGTTTTATAAGTACAAAATTTATTATCATGATATAAAAAAAACTTATTATAAAATGTTGAAGTGATAACAACTGTAATGAAAGTAACTCAACCCATCTAATTAATTTTTTTGTTTTGGAATGACTTTCACTTCAGAAATGAAAATGAACATTTTTTCATTTTGAAGATGAAATTAAACATCATCCATGGTTTATAACCAATTTAATGCCTTAGAAAGAAGCCAAGAGGAGAAAGATTAACTTAGGGGGAGAATTAGACATCCTCATTTAATAATAAATAAATCACAGCCTCCTTGATTTACAGAAACAGAAAAAACAGGACAAGGAGAGTGACATTCATCCTACTAAAATCTGAGCACCACCACCACTGAAACAAAATGCTTTGTGTGGCCAATTCTCATCCACCCACTAAAATCTGTCCACTTTTTCCAAGGATTTGACCACCAACCAAACAAAGAACAACAGCTTTCACTTCACTTCACTTCAGAGCCTGAGAAGAAGAAGAAAGAGAAGAGATGGGAGGAGGAGGATGGAGTGATGGTCCTGTGGGAGTTTGCCACCATTACTGCCATCAGGGGAGGTGAAGCTGGTTCCTGAAGGGCCTAAGCTCCCTCCAATCACTCCAGTTCCAGTGTTTCCAGTGTTTCCAGTGTTTGGTGTGAAGGTGGTACCTGGAGTTGTTGATGATCCTGGGGTGTTGGTTGCTGTTGGTGCTGTTCCATTTGTCCCTGCAGCACTGAGGAACAGCAATAGAGGAAAAATTGGATCTTTTTAGAATTAACCACGGAGTAAATAATAGTTCTTCAACTTTAGTTTAATCCAAAGAAACATAAGTCTTGAGGATATGAAGAAAATGTATGTATATTTCACTCAAAATGTTGAGATTTTGATGAGTTGCAGAAATGTTGCTTGTCCCTGCAGCAGCACTTAAAAGAATTCTTGAAGTTTAATCCAAAGAAATAGATTATTATGATGAAATGGAGAGAAAGTATGCAGAATTCACTGGGAAGTTGAGATTTTGGTGAGTTGCAGAAATGTTACAAGTGTTTGATTGATGGAGAGATTGGATCACTTGGAACTTCAATCCAAAGGAACAGAAGATGAAGTGGAAATGAAGAAAAGTTGAGATTTTGGTGAGTTGCAGAAAAGTTACAAATGTTAATAGATGGAGAGATGGAATCATTCAGAACTCATAGAAGAGTTCTTTAACCCCAATCCAACCAAACAATTCAGTACGAGGAAATGAAGAAAAAGCTATGAGATTCCAAGCTGAAGTTGATTTTGGTGAGTTGCGGAAATGTTACTAGTGTCTATAGAGGGATGAAAATGAAGAAACAATTGATTATGAGGAAATGAAGAAAATCCAAGCAGATACCTCTCAAAAGTGGAGATTTTGGTGAATTATTGAAATGTTACAAATGTCTGTTAAACGGATAGACTGAATCAACCACGTCTCTGAAAAACTAGATCTTTCAGAAGTCATAGTAATCCAAACAACTAAAGTTCAAGAGGGAATGAAGTAAAGAATGAAGATTCCACTTAAAAAGTGGAGAATTTGGTGAGTTGTTGAAATGTTACAAGTGTGTGGTGATGGAGCGACAAACTCCACAAGAATAAAGATGTTATGCTTTGAAGATTGGAAATGGAAATGATTCCGGCTAAAGGTGATGATGGAGCATTCGAGAACAATGCATTAGAAAAATGAAAGACAATACCTTTGGCTAGCAGGAAAAGTGCATCCACTGTTAGCTGCAAACACGACAAAAGCAAGATAATTAGATCATTGAATAATCAATGGTGATCCCAAAGTTGGAAAGAAAAAAGGATTTTTCTTTGAGAAACATACGACTGGGATCGGTGGTAGTAACTGTGGCAGCCCCAGCAAAGTCGCAAGATCCTTGAGCTTGCCCCTTCCTCTGATAGTAACTATTGGCGGCGTAACTGCAGTGGGCATTGACAGTGTTGGGATTATAGCAAGGTCCATTCTGAAGAATGGGAGTGCAATCAGCTCCAGCCCCACAAGCATAGTCCAGTGCCTTCTGCTGAGAAGAAGTTGGTGCATCAGGCTTGCAAATACACCATGCAGCATCTTGCACAGAACAACAAAAAAGTTGGAACTTTTAGTTAGTTTTTTTTTTTTTTTCCATTCAAGGATTCAGAGAAGAAAACATCAATTGAATGTGGTTTTGTGAAAATAAAGAAGAAAATTAGATCGGTTTGAAATAGAAAAAAAGAAACATGAAAGGTACACCATGCAGCATCTTACAGAGAAGAATTGGGAAAAAATTAATGAATTTGGAGAAGGAAGCATCAATTGAATGTGGTTGACAGAAAGATACATCAAAGTTGCACAAAAAAAAATTGGATTTGGAGAAGGAACATAGAAGTTCTTGGTCTTACAGAGAAGAATTTGATTTGGATAAGTTTACAAAGCACAATGAAATATGATTTTACCAAATGGAAAAGGAATATCAAAGTTCTTGCAAACAAACCAAACAGTATCTTAAGGAGAAGAACAAGAAAAAGATAAAACTTTTGGTCTATTCCAACAATATAGAAATGAAAGGAAAGTATCAATTGAATATGATTCTTTAAAATGGAAAAAAAAAATGAAGAAACAGAAAAAGAGATCAATCAGCCATAGAAGTTCAGATAAAAAAAAAATGAAGAATCATAAATGGAAGTCATGAAAACAAACATAAATCAGTCTCAATCCTTCATAATCAATGTACAAAGAAACAGAGATCAATAAGCAGAACCACTTCTTGCATCTTAGGAAAAACACTTGTTTTCACATTCAAAGTCTAAGAAAAATCAGAAACAGTATAAAAGAATCCCCTTCTTGCAACAAGAGATCCGCATAAACAATCTATTCATCATAAACACCATTAAAATGCAACAAACTCTTGGAAACATGAGACAAAAGCATAGATTCCAACAACAAAAAAAACTGAAAAAAAAAAATCAAAGAAAACAACATCTAAACCTGCGAACAAAAACAAATCAAATTCCAGAGACAGTAAATTCACCTGATACACCACTCATGGCCAACATAAGCACTAGAAACACAAAGGCAGCCATGTCCATACACAAAGGTCTGTGAGCTTACAGAGAGAAGAGAAGAGAATCAGTGGAGAAGGAGAGAGTAGAGAGAGAGGAACTCAAAATGGTTCCACATGGCATGGAACCGGCAATCATAACCACAGATTTGTCTCGAGATATGTTTGGTTTGTAGTCCGAGGCGAGGCTGCGACTGTGGTTTGGCCACATACCCGATTCCACCAAATCATTTCTCCTGAAGATTGTGAGCGTGATGGAGATGTGCAATTGGGGGTGGGGGTTGGGGGGTTGGAGCTGTCTGTTTAGGTTGGTGTGTGCTACAGTATCATGAGTGGTATATTTTTGTTGGGTTTTGAGGTGGGCGGTATACTGCCGTTAGGTTCTGAACTGTAGATTTTGGATTATGAGAAGTAGTTTTTGGGTTTGAGCCTACAATAACGCCCCGCCATTTTACACAGCAACAAAATTGGCAGCGCGAGACCCAGACACTATATATTTGAACCCAAAAACAACATTCTACACCCCAAGGTCTTATACCCAAAGTTGTCAGACCCAGATCGGCCCGGCCGGTTCAATTAGAAAAACCGGAAACTGACCATGTGACTGGTCCGAGTATACCCCCTAAAATCGGCTTTGAGTTGAACCGGTATTAATCCAGTGACCCGGCCGGTTCAATCGGGAACCGAGTCAACTAATTTGTAATGCTAGGGTTTGGTAACTTGGTTATGAATTTTTTTTTTCTCCTAATTTATGTACTTCTTTGTTCTCCACCGTTTCATGCTCTTGAGAGAGTCGAGAGTCCCTGCTCAATCGCTCGTCCCTCCCCTCCGTCGGCGTGAGTCGTGACGCTTCTCACTCGTCGACGCTCATCCCTCAGTCGCCGACTCGCCCCAAAGCTTCTGTAGCGGTGCAGCGACAGCCCTGCTTCACCAAATCAGTGTTTTGATTCTTGAAGGACCATGGTTTATTGTATAACTTCTGTTGATCTTTATTATTGTTTCAGTGTTTTCAAACTTTGAATCTTTTATATGTATTGTTATTTGTCACCGGTAAATGCCAAAAAGTCTCTTGACTGTTTGGCAATTACTTTTTAGTCTATGAAGGTGTACTGTTTGGTTTATAGTATGTGTTGGGATCCCTGAAAACCATGCCGAAACAGTTTCGGTGACCTTATGGTAATTTTTCCTATTTATTAATGCCTTACCGGTGAGTGGTGAGACCGTGAGACTGTGAGAGACGAGAGTTAGCTTGAAAAAAAACATTCTGATTAATATAAGATGATTAATCAATCTATATTAACTACTTATTGATTAGGGGATTGGAAAAAGATATCTTAAAAAAAATAAAGCACCATATAAACACCACTCTATTGTTCCTGATCGGCTTTGAACTCTCATCCAGAGGAAAAGTAGTAATTTACTAATTTAACATGTTGCTTAGGGTATTTAATACTTTTGAATAATTTGTAAGTAGTAATTTAGTAATTTAACATGGTGTTTAGGGTATTTTAATACTTTTGAATAATTTATTTTGTTTCGTATTTGAGCATAGAGTAAATATAAGTATCAAATTTAATTAATTATGTTTTATATCCTATTTGGTTATTATTAATTATTATAAAATATTTTTTAATATTTTATTATTAACCCCGATTCAATCTCAGATTTACTCCAGTTGAACCCTTGACCCCTAAACCCCTCGGTTTCATGTGGTCAATGCCCCCTCGGCCCTCGACAACCTTGCTGCTATACCTTGTGAACAATACCTCAGCTTTTAATGAAACTAGATTAGTAACTCGCCTCGATGGAGGATGTGAAAACATTGTAGGGATTTTTGGTCTATAAACCATATTCATTTATTAAAAATTCATATTTGTCCTAATTTATTAATATCTGAAGGGGATTTATTACCCGAGTACTCCCTCTTTATAATTAATTGATTATCCTCATTACTTTCATCAAGTTGATTTTAAGCCGCTTTTGGTTTTAAAAATTAAATTAAAAATTTAATAATTTTTGGATAGACTGGATAGTAGACAATTAGATAGAATTAGTGATCTAAATGTATGTGAGTTTGATATCTGACTTTTATAATTCACTTTATTTTTTGACACAACCCATGAACTTGCGGTAAGTTTTATCATCCCATTTTTGGATGTTAGAATTCACCGTGGATGCTGCAGCTCCTTTTGAAAAATAAATTTTCTATTTACCCCAAACTTTTTTTAATATTTGTTAGTGCCTATACTTCTGCTTTTGGGGGGATCTTTTTAATAAAGGCCCTATTTTGATTCGGCGGCATACACACACCGGGACAAAGAGAAGAATGGCATCGTCATCACCGGCGATCAAAGATCTCCAACGGGATCTCGAAGCCCAAGCGAACATCCTCAGCAAAATCCAGAAAGGCAATCATGTTCCTCTTAATTTGTCTCTAAAGTTCCAAACCCTAACCCTATTTCTATCATTAATCTCATCTCTCCTCCTCACAATTCGCGCAGACATCTCCAAGAACCACCAAGTGAGGAAGCAGTACACCATCCAGCTCGGAGAGAACGAGCTTGTTCTCAAGGTTCGCCGCCGCCCTTCGATCTTCTTCCTTTTGGTTGATTGAAGGAGTGATTTTTTCTTCTCTCACATTGCTAGATTGTGTGCTTGTAGGAGTTGGACCTTTTGAAGGAGGATGCGAACGTGTACAAGCTGATCGGGCCGGTGCTCGTGAAGCAGGACCTCGCGGAGGCCAGAGCCAATGTCCGTAAGCGCATCGAATACATATCCGCGGAGCTGTGAGAATCCTGGCCTTTTGATTTCCAACTTTTTTTTTTTTTTTGTAGTTTTAGAAGTTTACTAATTTGATGAAATGGTTTGCAGCAAGAGGCTGGAAGGAACTTTGCAGGATATGGAGGACAAGCAAAATAGCAAGAAGGAGTCCGTGAGTGAATATTTCTTCTTATTTTGCAAAATGTTTCTTGTTAGAGGCTTTTTTTTCTTCATAACTTCATATGCTATTTTATTATTCCATTATGCTGATGAATTTGGCTACTAACTATTCTATTCTTAGAAATCTCTATTAAGGTAGTGTTATTTGCTAGTAATGAGTTTATTCTATTGCAAAATCTTAAGACTCAAGTCCTCAAAGACATGTTAGCTAGTACCATAGTTTTATACCAAATGCCCCTTAGGACTAGGTAATCTTAAGTTGTTCTTGAGATGTACCTTCTCTTATCCTTTGTGCTAATACCCTTAGTCTAAGGCTTTAGTTGTTCTTGAGTTGTTCTTGAGCTGTACATAAAGGAGAACTGATGTGATTGATTCTTAATCACATACCTTCAGAAGCCAAGTGGTTGATTGTATATATCTTGTGATAAAGATTTGTGATTGTTGTGGTGTACAAGCATAAAGTGCCTTTTTTTCCATCCTGTGATGACCTCTGGTCATTATGTACTCAGCTGCTTAAAACCATGAAAATTGTATCCGATTTATTTCTACTGGTTAGTGTACAGTTCAATTTTTATTTGTGTAATAAAATAAAACAGTTACTCCACAAACAAGGTCCTTTACCAAATGGCTTTAGTTGATTTGTGCGGATTTTAAATTTTTGCTACCACCAATGAAATGAGATTCTTGCTTGTCTCATAACATCAATGGTATGTAAAGATAGTATTCAGCTTCTAATGTGACCTATAGTTTTTGCTAGACAGAGGCAAGTAGTTTATCAGTTTATCTGCGTGTTCATCCGGTACCTTTTAATTAAAATAGATAATAATATTCCTTGCATTGTAATTTAAATAAACCGTGAGGTAACCTACATGCATGTTAGTCACAATTTTACATTCTAATGTGACCTACTGATTATCAAAATAAATTAGAAAATCAGGTCGTTGTAATTTTGATATTTTCATTGTTCCATTTAGAAACTAAATGGATTTAAAACAAGTTTGACTATGATTCTTTGTAAGTCATAATTATCTTGTTGCAGACCTTGTTGCATAAATCGAATTGATAACACGATAATTACTCATTAGGTATTTTCAGGGATGTGTTGGGAAGTCTCATAAGTCCATGTCTCTTACCAAAAGAAATAATAGAGGTGAATGTAGGGCACTTTTGTTTTTGGTCCCAGAGTTCATTTATCAGATTACTTATGAGAATAACAGTAGTTGTGGACATATATTTAATCAGTCAACTGAAAGTGACATATTTCATATAGTTGCTTGTAATATTTGATTATTTGATTTTACTATTATAAAACAAATAGTTATTATAGGTGTTATTGGGATCCTCGTTTGGAGTTTCATCTCTGGGATTTCTTGGCTAACCTATAGATGGGAAGTTTTACTTTAATCTTTAAAAGTCCAAATCTTAAATCCAAGTAAATCTTTAGCTAGTTTAGTTTTGTGGTTGCCTTTGGCTAGTCTTGTTTGTCATTGCTCATATTAGCAGACACGTCAGGAAGTCCCTTATTTTGTTTGTGGATTTTCCTAGACAAGGTTAATGAAGAGAGATGCAAGAGAAGATCTATTATGTGAAAAGGAAAAGCCAAAAGGTTTCTTTATTGTTCTAAGATGTGCCTTAACTCCTCATTGACAGTAGGCACATTTGGGATGGCACTTAATGACAAATTACATTTTTTATTTTAATAAGTGCCATAGACCTATGTTTGCATATATGCTATAAGCATTTTTTATAATGGTGATGATGATGATGATGTTGTTGTTGTTGTTCCTGTTTCAGTAGCAATCTTTTTGAAATTTAAGCTTTAATTCTTTCTGTGAATGCATTGGGGCACCAAAGTTCAATTAGAATAAATAATGATTGTGAGTTAGCTATAAGTTCTAAATCACAACTATTAGCACCATTTTCCTACATTTCTTTGTTCCTTCTCTGCCACTTATTATCTTTGTGTGGGGTTGAAGATTGTCATACATGTCCTTCCATACCCAGAAAACAAGTGGATAACATATGCTTGATTGTTTATGGCTTATTAAATAAAATATGTTAACTTCCCTGCCAGAGTTATATTACAGTTAACAGTGATAAGTTCAGTTATTTGGGGCAAGACAAATTTTTTTCACTCCCATCTTTCATTCTGATATGAATTATTTATTGACTAAAGAAATGCAATATTTCATGCACTAATTACTATGTTGACACTCTATCTTGCAGGTACTTAAACTTCAACAGAAGATAGAAACTTTACAGTCAGGGAAATCTAACTCTTAGCTTTCAAACTGATAGTGGTTATGAATATGCACTCTGGCCTGTGCTCGCCCCTTGTCAGCACTCCTCTATTGTAACCTGAATGCATTTGGTAGTCTATCAAACTATAACTTTCATTGATTGTGTTGTCATTTTGCTGGAGTTACTGTGATGTGAAATCTATTTCTGAGTTATTTGTAGTGTTTGAAAACTGATTTAAGCTGGTATATATAGTCTAGAAGTTTTGGCTCTTTGACTTGAAGCTAATCAGCTATGGAAGGGTTTATTTCTGATCTATATGGTTTGACCTGAAAATCTTAAAGTTTGCTCTAAAGATTTACTTGAGAAAGTGCTTTTGAAGATCTTCTTATGGTTTATTTTATGCAAAAGTTTGTTATCCGAAAAAGTTTAGCTAAATGATTTTGAACAGGGAGCTGCAACTGTGCAAGTATTATTTGGGAGACCTGGGTGTAAAGCCAATAATAATGTTGCAAACAGCCCTTGTTTACATAGAAAATTTTATGGATTTTCTTCACAAATATTGTTGATATCTTAAATATTTACTGGATCCTCTAACACGCGGCCTTGAATGCGAGTTCTATTGCTCCACTCTTTTACATTAATTTTTTGTATTCGTCGGAATTATTTGCAATAGAGGATCATGTAGGAGTTTTTTTTCACAATAATTGAACATGATTTAACCATTTTTATCAACACAAAAAACACACACAGAGAGCCTCAAAAACGTCTTAAAAAATAAAATAAATAATAAAAATTCATGTATTAATAAACTTAGAAGAAAACCGAAGTGAGCTTAAACCAAAGTATAAGAAAGCAACCTGACAAATACATAACCAAAATAAAAGTAACTCAACTGATCTGATTAATTTCATTGTTTTGGAATGACTTTCACTTCAGAAATGAAAGTCAGCATATTTTTTCATTTTAAAGATGAAATTAAACATCATCACTGGTTTATATCCAATTTTAATGCCTTAGAAAGAAGTCAATAGGGAGAAACATTAGAAAGATTAGGGGGAGAATTAGGTATCCTCATTTAATAATAAATAAATCACAGCCTCCTTGATTTACAGAAACAGAAAAAAAAAAAAAAAAAAAAAAAAGGAACAGGACAAGGAGAGTGACATTCATCCTACTAAAATCTAAGCACCACCACTGAAACAAAATGCTTTGTGTGGTCAATTCTCATCCACCCACTAAATTCTGTCCACGTTTTCCAAGGATTTGACCACCAACCAAACAAAGAACAACAGCTTTCATTTCACTTCACTTCAGAGCCTGAAAAGAAGAAGAAAGAGAAGACATGGGAGGAGGATGATGGAGTGATGGTCCTGTGGGAGTTTGCCACCATAACTGCCATCAGGGGAGGTGATGCTGGTTCCTGAAGGGCCTAAGCTTCCTCCAATCACTCCAGTTCCAGTGTTTCCAGTGTTTCCAGTGTTTGGTGTGAAGGTGGTACCTGGAGTTGTTGATGATCCCGGGGTGGTGTTGGTTGATGTTGGTGCTGTTCCAGTACTTGTCCCTGCAGCACTGAAGAACAGCAATAGAGGAAAAATTGGATCTTTTTAGAATTAACCATAGAGTGAGTAATAGTTCTTCAACTTTAGCTTAATCCAAAGAAACATAGGTCATGAGGAGATGAAGAAAATGTATGTATATTTCACTCAAAAAGTTGAGATTTTGATGAGTTGCAGAAATGTTGCTTGTCCCTGCGGCAGCACTTTAAAGAATTCTTGAAGTTTAATCCAAAGAAATAGATTATTATGATGAAATGAAGAGAAAGTATGCAGATTTCATTGGGAAGTTGAGATTTTGGTGAGTTGCAGGAATGTTTGATTGATGGAGAGATTGGATCACTTGGAACTCATGGAGTTGAAGAGTTCTTAAAATTCAATCCAAAGAAACAAAAGATAAAGTGGAAATGAAGAAAAGTTGAGATTTTGGTGAGTTGCAGAAAAGTTACAAGTGTTAATAGATGGAGAGATGGACTCATTTAGAACTCATAGAAAAGTTCTTTAATCTCAATCCAACTAAACAATTCAGTACGAGGAAATGAAGAAAAAGCAACGAGATTCCAATCTGAAGTTGAGATTTTGGTGAGTTGTTGAAATGTTACAAATGTCTGTTAAACGGATAGACTGAATCAACCACGTCTCTGAAAAACTAGATCTTTCAGAAGTCATAGTAATCCAAACAACTAAAGTTCAAGAGGGAATGAAGTAAAAGAATGAAGATTCCACTTAAAAAGTGGAGAATTTGGTTAGTTGTTGAAATGTTACAAGTGTCAATAGAGGGGGAAGGAAAGAAAAGAAAAAAAAGGGACAAGTTGGGGATCAGATTCCACTAAAAGAAGCGGTGATGGGGCAACAAACTCCACAAGAATAAAGATGTTATGCTTTGAAGATTGGAATGGAATGATTCCCGCTAAAGGTGATGATGGAGCATTGGAGAACAATGCATTAGAAAAATGAAAGACAATACCTTTGGCTAGCAGGAAAAGCGCATCCACTGTTAGCTGCAAACACGACAAAAGCCAGATAATTAGATCATTGAATAATCAATGGTGATCCCAAAGTTGGAAAAAAAAAAAGGATTTTTCTTTGAGAAACATACGACTAGGATCAGTAGTAGTAACTGTGGCAGCCCCAGCAAAGTCGCAAGATCCTTGAGCTTGCCCCTTCCTCTGATAGTAACTATTGGCGGCGTAACTGCAGTGTGCATTGACAGTGTTGGGATTATAGCAAGGTCCATTCTGAAGAATGGGAGTGCAATCAGCTCCAGCTCCACAAGCATAGTCCAGTGCCTTCTGCTGAGAAGAAGTTGGTCCATCAGGCTTGCAAATACACCATGCAGCATCTTGCACAGAACAACAAAAAAGTTGGAAGCATCAATTGAATGTGGTTTTGTGAAAATAAAGAAGAACATTAGATCAGTTTGAAATAGAAAAAAAGGGAACTTGGTTAACTGAAAAAAAAAACATGAAAGGTACACCATGCAGCATCTTACAGAGAAGAACAGGGGAAAAATTGGACTTTAGTTTCTTTCATTAAAAGATTCGGAGAAGGAAACATTAATTGAATGTGGTTGTATGAAATAAAGATGGTAATGATATAAGCTTGACATAAAAAAGGAGGAACTTGGTTACAGAATGATACATCAAAGTTGCACAAAAAAAAAATTTGGAACTTTCAGTTTCTCCTATTAAAGGATTTGGAGAAGGAACATAGAAGTTCTTGGTCTTACAGAGAAGAATTTGAAAAGGAACATCAAGTTCTTGCAAACACACCAAGCAGTATCTTACAGAGAAGAACAAGAAAAAGATAAAACTTTTGGTCTATTCCAACAGTATAGAAATGAAAGAACAGTATCAATTGAATATGATTTTCTAAAATGAAAAAGAAAAAGAAGAAACAGAAAAATAGATCAATCAGCCATACAAGTTCAGATAAAGAATAAAGAATCATAAATGGAAGTCACGAATTCCTCCATCATCAATGAACAAAGAAACAGAGATCAATAAGCAGAACCATTTCTTGCATCATAGGAAAAACACCTCTTTTCACATTTAAAGTCTAAGGAAAATCAGAAACAGCATGAAGAAATCCCCTTTTTGCAACAAGAGATCCACATAACCAATCTATAATTTAAAATGCAAGTAAAAATGAAACAAACTCTTGGAAACATGAAACAAAAGGATAGATTCCAACAACAAAAAAACAAGTGAAAAAAAAAAACAATCAAACAAACAACATCTAAGCTTGCAAACCAAAACAAATCAAAGTCCAGAGACAGTGAATTCACCTGATCCACCACTCATGGCCAACATGAGCACTAGAAACGCAAAGGCAGCCATGTCCATACACAAAGGTCTGTGAGCTTACAGATAGAAGAGAAGAGAAGAGAAGAGAAGAGAACCAGGGTGTAGAGAGAGAGTAGAGAGAGAAAGAGAGGAACTCAAAATGGACCAAAGATTGTGGTGGTGATGGAGATGTGCAATAGGGGGTGGTGGAGCTGGCTGTATATGCTGCAGCTCCTTTTAAGCTATAAAATTTCTTTTTACCCCAAACTTTTTTTAATATTTGTTGGTACCTTTTAGGGGAGTTTTGATTGGGAAGTGAGAAATACTTTTGCTTTTTTGGGGGTGCTTTTTTTTTTGATTAATTTGGGGGTGCTTTTTATAAACGGTCATAAACTCATGTCTCTGGCTTTGGAAGCTTTGGTTAGGTGTGGGGTAAAGGCTATTTTGCATTTAGAACCTTCAAAAAGTTATATTTATATTTAAAAATAAAAGGTCAAATACCCAATTTAGCCCCTCTATTATTACGATTTGTCCCTTTGGGTCCCTCTAACATAAAACATGCCTTTTTGGTCCCTTTAATTTTAAGTTTGTGTCTTTTAAATCTTTCCACAAGCCTTTTTGGTCCCTTTAATTATGTTTTTCAGGCCTTTTTGGTCCCTGTAAACTTCGAAGGGAGGGATTTAAAAGGCACAAACATAAATTTAAAGGGACCAAAAAGGCACCTTTTATATTAGAGGGACCCAAAGGGACAAATCGTAATAATAGAGGGACTAAATTGGGTATTTGATCAAAATAAAACAGATGAAACATAATTAAAATTATATTTAGGAGAATGTAACAAATTATTAATGTTTTGAGTGTTATGAGATAGAAATTTTTCTATATAGACTTTCATAAAAACTACGATATTTGTTGTTTCGAAGGTAAATATGTAAATATGTTTTTATTAATATATAATTAATTATTTTTGTAGGGATATACATGTAAAATTCCATTAATGATATTCTGTCATTGTGTACTGCTGTTGGGGGGCATTAATGTCTTTTTTTCAGATGCCCCTACTTCTTTCAAAGATTCTCTTAACTATTTCAATTTTTTTTATTTATAAATATAAACAAATCATTTTTTATTTTGATAAAAACATAACATAGTTCTTTCATCCCAACCTTTATATTTATAAATACAAATATATACTTTCCATATGAAAGTCTGTGAATTAAGATAATTAGATGAACAGCCCATAAATTGATTTAAGGGGGTTGTATTTAATTTACTCATAAGGGGAAAATGTTCATTTTTATGAAATTAAAGTATTTTATCCAGTTTCAGATTTTTATCTATTTTCATTGTTTAACAATTGTTTAACACATGGGGAAAAATATCACGTATGATCACAAGCACCAAGATGAAGGATCAACTATCATCATAATTTTCCTGATCATTCAATGGTGGATAATGGATTCTGTAAGGCTCTAAAAGTTGACAACTGATTATCTCCAGGCTGCCAGCAAATTGTTTCGCAGCTTGTCAGTGGTCTCTACGTTGGCAACTAACAATTTTTGAGCTATTTAAGGAGGTCCTCAACTCTTGAAGAAGACATTTTTGAGTGTTTGTTTAAGCATTTCTCTATTTGGAGCCTTTGATTTAAATGTCGAAGGCTCCCTGAAACACGAGTGCTCGCCCTCTCTCTCTGTAGTTCCTTCTCCTAGCGATCCGACCCTTAGAAGTTAGTCTCTAGGTAAAGTGATAATCTAGTGAAGTATGAAAAAGTGAACCAAACAAGTTGTTGTTCATAGCCGGGATATCTCTCTCAAAATTAACTAAAATATTTTAACCGTGACCTACCTCTCTCATATGATGATTTAGATCTATTTTAATCTCCAAGAAAAATAGATATCAGCATCAACAATACCCTATTTTTTCTTCCATATTTTTCTCTCATCATTCAACTAAGTTTCTCACAATTTTAGTTAACCAGAAATAAACACTTGATCAATCCTCGTGATTTGTGCTAATTGATCGTGACGGTGCTTTCATGGAGCTAGCTCCGATCCGGATCCGCAATAAATAAATCCGAATCCGATAATCATCATTCAAACCCGGATCCCCTTGAAACCCGAATCCGATAATCATCATTCTCACCCGGATCCGCTCGGAACCCCGAAGCTATAAACCTCGACCACATACAGAACCGTTCCCCGTTCTCCTCTCCCGCCTCCATTGACGAGCTTTGAAGCTCGAGCGCAGTGAAATCCGAGGGGAGAGGCCGAGCAAATCGTAGTCTCCTCATTGCATGCAGCTCCAATCCTTTTGTTCCTATTGTTTTGGAGCCACATCGATCGGCGATGCTTTTGCCTATGCCTCGCCTCACCAACTCCCTCCGAGGCCCCTTTGACGTCGATCAGGCTTACCTCCATCGCAAATCACTCCTCCAAAACCGCCAATCTAAAAGGTCTGTTAAATTCTTGTCTGGAAATTTCAGGATTTTGGTTTTGTCTCCTTGAAGTTGAGATTGATTGTCTTAATCGATTTTTATTTTTTATAGATCTAAGGATGATCTGGAGCTTGCTAGGAAGTTGGTTCCTAGATGGGATGAAGGTGTTGTATTTATAAGTTCATTATTTTCCCATTATTTTGAAGAAGTTTGGTTGTTCTATTTCTTCCATGTTTGATGCTTTTATATGCATTGCATAATTGTTGTTAGGATCGTGTTCGAAGTAGTCACCTAGAGTGTTTTGGTACTGATTATTGGATTTTCTGACAACGGATTGAATGGGACTGCTGAGAATCATTTCTTGAGGCAAAATATGTTCTTCTCGTTCTGGCATTAGATGCATCTTTCATAGCAAAGTAGGAGAGTTGTAGACCCTGATCAAAATGCTACTTTGAACAAGCATCAGCGCTATTGTATGCCGATCTCCTCATGCTCAGCTCCGGGAAGAAGAACGACTTCAGAATGTTAAAGCTCATTTTTGACCTATTTGAGAGACTCTCGGGACTATGAATCAACTACAACAAGTGTGTCATTATACCTATCGGGATGTCAGAGGAAGAGGCAAGAGAATTGGCCTCGACAATAAGGTGCCACTTGACCCAAAAAGACAAATTGGGACAGACTCATCCAGAAGGTACGGAACAAATTAGCATCATGGAATGAGAGATTGTTATCAATGGGAGCGTGTATCACCATACTTAACTCAGTCCTCTCGGCAATCCCAAATCACTGGATGGCCATATACAAACTGCCTAAGTGGGTTCCTCGACGCATTGAAGGTATACGAAGAGACTTCTTATGGAGGGGAGCTAACCTAGAATCCAAGGCCTATTGTCTAGTGAAATTGTGAGATTTGTCTTTATTAGACAATGGTCAGCAATTGCAACCCAACATGTGATGTTTTTCTTTAGTCAAAAGTTGCAGCCCAGCAGCCCTAGAAATCAAAATGTGAGGCTGTGCTTTTATTTGACTTCACACAGCCAGCTGATCCATTTCATCCTCTATATAAGGAGCTCCTCTCCTTCTGAAGAAACACACACCCAAAAGCTTCAGAGCTCTATTGTGAGAGTGTGAGTGTGTGAGTGTGTGAGAATTCTTTTGTGAGAATTCTTTCTTTGAGTGGGAGAGACATAGGGCGTTGGAGTTGTCTCTATATTGTAATTCCCACCTTTTGTCATAGTGAAATTCCTCCTCTGCCGCCGGTGGACGTAGGCCATTTAAAAGCCGAACCACCTTAAATCTCTGGTGTCATTTACTGTTCATTTACCATTCATTCTCGGTTATTATTCATATTTCGTAGTTAATTCAGTTAAATAGCAGTCGATCCTCAACAAATTGGTATCAGAGCTAGTTTGTTTGTTATCTAACTGAATTTCGCAGAATGTCTACCACGAAGTACGAGATCGAGAAGTTCAATGACAGAAATGACTTCAGTCTGTGGAGAGTCAAGATGCGGGCTTTGTTAGTGCAACAAGGTCTGTTAAAGGCCTTGTAAGGAAAAGATGCACTTCCAGCAAGACTGTCAGATGATGAGAAGGAGGAGATTTTGGAACGGGCACACAGCTGTATTCAGCTGTCTTTGGCAGATGAGGTTCTAAGAGAGGTCGTGGATGAAACATCCGCGGCAGGCTTATGGCTCCGTCTGGAGTCACTCTAGTCTCACAAATCGATTATTGATGAAGCAACGACTCTACACATTTCATATGAAGGAAGGTACAGTAATTACTGACCGACCGAATGCAGATGAGTTGATAGGATCATTATTGATCTCAAGAATATAGATTGTACTATTGATGATGAGGATCAAGCCCTAATTTTATTATGTTCACTAACCCCTTCTTTTGAGCATTTTGTTGACACAATGTTATATGGGAGAGAGACGATCTCCATTGATGATGTCAAAAGTGCTCTTAACTCCAAGGAATTGAAAAAGAAGGTTTCAGAGAATCGGGGTAAACATCAGGCTGAAGGCCTACTTGTCAGAAGTAGACCTCAGGAGCGAGGGGCTAGCAACAAAGAGAGATCTAGATCTAAATCTAGAAACAAAGCTGTAACATGTTTCTACTGCAAGAAGAAAGGGCACATGGTGAAAGACTGCATCAAGGCTAAAGCAAAACAAGATAAGGAGAAAACTTCAGCCGGTATAAATGCTAACATTGTTGAGAGGGGCGGTTTGAAATTTGAAGATATAGCATTGTCTGTCACTACTACAAGTTCTGATGATTCTTGGATACTTGACACTGCTTGCTCTTACCATATATGTTTTCGTAGAGATTGGTTCACCACTTTTCAGGCAACTGGAGGTGGTTCAGTTTTAATGGGGAACAATACCTCATGTCCAGTCTCTGGTGTTGGTTCCATCCGTGTCAAGATGTATGATGACATTATCAGAACTTTCAACAATGTTAGGTATGTACCTGATATGAGAAAGAATCTTGTTTCTTTGAGTCTTTTGGACCGCATAGGTTTCAGATACAATGGTGATGCCGGTCAGTTAAAAGTCAGCAAAGGTGCACTGGTTGTGATCAAAGGGAAGCTGGTCAACACACTCTACATTCTTCAAAGCAGCACAATTATAGGTACTGTAGCATCTATTTCCTCATCAAATCCTGATACAGATTCTACTCGCTTATGGCACATGCGCTTGGGTCACATGAGTGAACGAGACATGAATATATTAAGCAAGCGAGGTTTGTTGAATGGTCAGAAAACCAACAAACTTGACTTTTGTAAACATTGTGTGTTTGGCAAACACACTAGAGTCAAGTTGATGCTGCTGCATGTCTTGGCGGGGACTAAGAGGCGCTTTGGATTACATCCGTTCCGGATGTTTGGGGCCTTCTGTCTGTCAAAGAGGTAGTTCCCAATATATGTCAACTCTTATTGACGACCACTCCAACATGACTTAGGTGTACTTTAAAGAGCAAAAGAGTGTAAGTTTTTGACACCTTTAAGCAGTGGAAGACGCTTATTGAGAAGCAGATTGGGAGGAAGATCAAGCGTCTCAGAACCGATAATAGTATGGAATACTGCAAAGGTGAATTTAATCAGTTCTGCAAAAATGAAGGTATAGTGAGATACCGCACCGTGAGATATACACCACAACAAAATGGGGTTGCAGAACGTATGAACAGGACTCTTTTGGAAAGAGCTCGTTGCATGTTGTTCAATTCAGGTTTGTCTAAAACCTTTTGGGCTGAAGCTAGTATTTGGTTGCCCTGCTTATGCTCATGTTAATGATGGTAAACTTGAGCCTAGGGCAAAGAAATGCATATTTGTGGGATATGCATAAGGGGTTAAAGGTTACAGGTTGTGGTGTATAGATCCATCATCCCCTGGTTTGATTATCAACAGAGATGTCAAGTTCAATGAGTCTGCTCTGATAGACCAAAGGAGTATGTCTGACAAAGCAAAGGACCACGGTGTTATGAAGCAGGTGGAGCCCTCAAGACAAGTACATAATAGTACTTCTGATGAACAAGCGTTAACAGAAAAGGTACATGATTCTTCTGATAATGTTTCAGATGTGCCTTATGAGGAGCAAATGCAGACAAAGCATTACTCTTGGGAGAGAAAGAAGGCGATTAGAAGACCTGAGAAATATCACGGATTTTGAGCATTATTCTGATATTACTACTCATGCTTTGGCTGTGGGAGATAACCTTGAAGGTGATGAACCTACTAGTTATCATGAAGCTGTCTCTAGTAATGAAGCAACTCAGTGGTTAACTGCTATGGGTGAAGAAATTGAGTCTCTTCACAAGAACCATACGTGGGATTTGGTAAAATCGCCGAAAGGTCAGAAGATTGTTAGTTGCAAATGGGTCTTCAAGAAAAAGGATGGAACTCAAGGGGTTGAAGCACCAAGGTTCAAAGCACGTTTGGTTGCCAAGGGCTATAGTCAGAGAGAAGGCATAGACTTTAATGAGGTATTCTCTCCTGTTGTTAAACATAGCTCTATACGTGTATTACTTGCCATAGTAGCACTGTAGGATTTGGAGCTTGAGCAGCTTGATGTTAAGACTGCTTTTCTACATGGTGAGCTTGAAGAACAAATCTACATGCGTCAACCTGAAGGTTTTATTAAAGCTGGAAAAGAAGATCTTGTTTGTTTGCTAAAGAAATCATTATATGGTTTGAAGCAATCTCCAAGGCAATTGGAGTACAAGCGGTTTGATACTTTCATGGGTACACATGGCTTTACTAGAAACGATATAGCGGTTGTGTATATTACGAAAGTTGTGCGATGGTTCTTTTATTTATTTGCTTCTACGTTGATGACATGCTTATTGCTTCTAAAAGCATGTTTGAGATCAACAGTTAAAGACTCATTGAATGGTGAATTTGAGATGAAAGACTTAGGTGCAGCAAAGAAAATTTTGGGCATGGAGATTCACATAGATCGGAAAACAGGAAAGTTGTTCCTATCTCAGAAAAGGTACATTGAGAAAGTACTTGAACGCTTTGGAATCGCGGGGAATGCAAAGCGGTGGAAAGCACTCCGTTAATTGCACACTTTAAGCTTTCAAAGAAGCATTCACCACAAACTTCGGGATGAGAAGGAGTACATGTTACATATTCCATATGCTAAGCTTTGTTGGGAGCATTATGTATGCTATGGTATGTACTCGTCACGATATTTCTCAATTTGTCGGTGTTGTTAAGCGATACATTATGCGATCCGGCAAGGAACATTGGCAATTTGTGAAATAGATACTCTGATATCTAAGAGGCACTTCTAATATTGGCTTGGTATATGATGGTAGTTCTAGCTCTACTATTGGTGTTATTGGATATCTTTGATTACGACTATGCGGTGACTTGGATAAGTTGAGATCTCGCGGGTTATGTGTTCACTATTTACGGTTGTGCTATCGGTTGGAAAGCAACATTACGTAACACGATTGCTCTGTCTACAATGAAATTTGAGTACATGGCTCTACGAGCGATGAAGGAAGGTATGCGGCTAAAAGGTTTGGTAAGTGATCTAGGTTTACAGCAGAAATCTACTGTTGTATTTTGTGATAACCAGGGAACTATTGATCTATCTAAAGATCAAATGCACCATGAGAGGACCAACCATATCAATGTCAGATATCACTTCATCAGAGAGATCATAGGCCAAGGTATTGTATCAATCGAGAAGGTTGCTACTGCAGATAATCCAGCAGATATGTTGACTAAGCCACTTACCACTATTAAGTTCAGATATTGTCTGGACTTGAGTAGTGTTTGAAGCATATGAGATGCCTCTTGGCGGTTGAGGAAGCAAAGGAGTTTCACTTGTAGCTTTGTCTAATTAAAGCCAAGGTGGAGATTTTGTGAGATTTGTCTTTATTAGACAATGGTCAGCAATTGCAACCCAACATGTGATGTTTTTCTTTAGTCAAAAGTTGCGACAATGACCCTAGAAATCAAAATGTGAGGCTGTGCTTTTATTTGACTTCACACAGCCAGCTGATCCATTTCATCCTCTATATAAGGAGCTCCTCTCCTTCTGAAGAAACACACACCCAAAAGCTTCAAGCTCTACTGTGAGAGTGTGAGTGTGTGAGTGTGTGAGAGTGAGAATTCTTTTGTGAGAATTCTTTGTTTGAGTGTGGGAGAGACAGGGTGTTTGAGTTGTGTCTCTATTTTGTAATTCCCACCTTTTGTCATAGTGAAACTCCTCCTCTGCCGCCGGTGGACGTAGGCTATTTCAAGGCCAAACCACCTTAAATCTCTGGTGTCATTTAATGTTAATTTACTATTTATTCTCTGTTACTATTCATATTTCGTGGTTAATTTAGTTAATTAGCACTTGATCCTCAACAGAAATGGGAGATCCTTACCATACCAAATGACCTAGGAGGATGGGGCATCATCAATCAGAAGGCATTTAATAAAGCACTCCTTAATAAATGGTGGTGGCGATTACTAAAAGGACATACTGGAATATGTGAAAGAATTATTGCACAAGCCTAGTTCAAAACGCGCAGGCGAATCTCGACAAGCCTGCAACCAATCAGGCCTCCTTCTTCTGGAAAGGTATAGTAGAGCAACGTGATCTCACCATGACAAGCATGGTAGCAACTCTAGGAATAGGGGTTCGACAATTGGATCAACGGACATAGCCCCTGCAGGTTATTCCCAGAGCTACAAGTACTGTTGACAAAAGCAAAGCACACGATACAGGAGGCACGACAGCTCTAGGAAAGAGGGATACCAATTCTTAGATTAGACCCCTATCACAAGGGGAGAGGGAAATGTGGCAAGAGATACAAGAGCACCTTGCCCATGGAGAAACCCAACAAGCGGATGAAAGGAAACGGAGACTCGCACCAACTCAAGAATTCATGGTAAAGTCCCTTTACCACTTCAGAATCGATGGCGGCACAAGAAGCTCTATCTGAATATCCTTCTGGAAGTAAGCGACACCTCTAAAAGTCAAACTCTTTGCCTGGTTGGCGTGGGAAGACAAACTTCCTACGTTACACAACCTAGCAAAGAGGAGCTAGCAAGGAGAAATGACGCATTGCTACCTGTGCAACATCCACGAGGAAAGTACCGAACATTTACTCATCATATGTCGGTTTCTTTTCGAGGAACCCCCCCCTCCCCCCCTCACCTACCACCAACAATATACAAGATCTGTGGGGGGTAACCGTCGATCAACCAAAAGCTATGGAAGGACCTCTGAAAAGCGTGGCAACTGTTGGCAGTCACTTGGAGCCTTAAGCTGGAAAGGAAAATGTTTCAACGATAAACGTCGCGTTTGTAAGAGGCTCATCTGTCATGCTGATTTCCTTTTCCTCTCGTGGTTCGATAGTACCCAGGCCACCCAAGCCCTCATCAAACACAACCTCACCCTCACTAGGGAGAGGAGCACGTACCAAGACTCCCAGGGCGGACTTTGAAGAGGAGGACCTCGAAGGACCCAACCTGCCCGCCCTCCCGCGAAACGTAGGGTATTATGTAATACTCGTTCAACAAGGGACCACTGTAAAACTCAGTCCAACAAGTGACCTCTATAAAACTCCAACTTTCTTCTAATATTAAATAAATGAATATTGTTTATCCACTTTTATTGAAAAAAAAAACTTGAGCAATGCTAAGGGCCATTTATTAGGAATAAAAAAAAAATTAAGAGTTTGAATTTCAAAATTATATGTAACCAATAGATTCTCATAAATAGATAGATACTTTTTAAAATTAAAAATAGATTCCCATAAAATTAAAATCTTTTTAATTTTTTTTAAATTTCAAAATTACATAACCAATAGATTCCCATGAATAGATAGATACTTTTTAAAATTAAAATCTTTTTAAAATATTTTTGAATTTCAAAATTATACATAACCAATAGATTCCTATAAATAGATAGATATTTTTAAAATTAAAAATACTCCCGCTTAATATAATAATGTAAATAGATTTTTTAAAATTAAAAAAATCTAAAATTTTGATGAATTTTCGAAATCCAATTTTTTCGAAAGTTCATCAAAATTTAGATGGATAGATAATTTTAAAATTAAAATTATCTGTAACGACTCACATAAATATATATATTTAGATGGATAGATAATTTTTAAAATTAAAAATAATATAGATGATTTTTAATATTTTTTAAAAAAATCTAAAATTCTATGAAAATTTCAAAATTCCAACCTAATTTTCATTTTTGGATTTTCTAAAAATTAAAATTAGCCTCATACTTAGTATTATAGATAGATAGATTATTTTTAAAATAATGTGAATAAAATCCGACTTGAGTTAATCTTATAGGGAGAATTTGAATTGGACCGAGATTCATCTCATAGTCGAATATGGATTTGAGTGCCAATTGGTTGGTCAAGCGATCCATTAACTCTGTCGCGTTGATATGTTATTGGGCATTATTCACTTCTCGACCCTCCAGAAAAAGCAAAATTATTTGTTACCTCTCATGTTTCAGAAATGGTTCTTTGCATATATATATATTTCCAAATTTATAAATAAAAAACCTTACCAAATTTATTATAACTAATTTCAAAAAAATTTCATGGTTCTTTGCATATATATATATTTCCAAATTTATAAATAAAAAACCTTACCAAATTTATTATAACTAATTTCAAAAAATTTTCTGGCGCTATAAGTAAAAGTTAGGAGGATTGCGAGTTTTTCACAAGTCACAAGTCACAAGTCACACAGAGCTCTCTCTCTCATCGATGGCGGAGTCGGCGAAGACGGAGGAGGAGAAGCGGCGGGCAGCGGGCGACGAGGAGCCGGAGACGGAGGAGGACTCGACGTCGGAACTCATGAAGAAGATCGAGGAGCTCTCGATCATCCCTGAGAAGAAGGGCCCTATAGATGATCCCGGCGAATCCGAGATCCAAGCGGTGAGGGATTGATCACGAGTTCTTTCTTCTTTCTTGATTTGATTTTATGATACTAGTGAAATCGGTAGATCATTCGATCCTAATCAACGTAGTTCAATCTTGAAGTTAGTTGGCCGAGAGTTTATGATTTTTTTTGTTTTTTGTTTTCTTGATATGGAACCCTAGTTCCAAGTGTGGAAAAATTTCAAACTTGATAGATCATCGACAATGTTTCTGATTTTTGCTTTTAATTTTGAATTATTTTGGTTTCTTTTGTTTGTGAGACGTGCATGAGACCCAAGCACGTATCTTTTTTGCTAGGCAACCACGTGCCCATTACTCCATTATTTACTCCCTTCACTCAACTATCCATGCAAGACACATCTTCTCTCCAACGAAGCTACCATTCTTCTCCTTTTTCTACTCTTCTTTGTCTTCCTTCTCTACCGGTCTAAAACGGGTCTAAAGACTCGCAATAGTTCTAAGTTAACAGTTGGTTGTAATGTTTTTTTCTTTTTTCTGTCTTTCCGAGTATGATTAATGGTCAGTTTTAATTAAGCTATTTATGTGAAAAAGTGATTTTTACTTGCCATTTTCAATTAAGGTGGTCTGCTGTTCAAAGTTCCCATGTTTAGTCATTAAAAAAGAACTGGTCTCTGTAGCACAATTGATCGTTATGTTTCGATCTCACCATTTGAACTTATGGAAACTTTTTTTTATTGTTGCAAGTTAGGGTTGCATATATAGCTCTAATTTTGCTTAAACTTGAATGCTGAGGTGCATTGTGTTGGAACTATAGGTCACTTCTGGAAACACAGTTTATGAGGCTGCTGTGAAATTTGAGGATTTGGACCTGTCCAAAGAGCTAATTAAGGGACTTTATGTTGCGATGGATATCACTCGGCAGAGCAAGATCCAGGCAATATCAATGCATATGATTACGACACCACCATACAAAGATCTTGTGGCCCAAGCTCATAATGGATCTGGTAAAACCACTTGCTTTGTGCTTGGCATGCTGAGTAGAATTGACCCAACTAAAGAAGGACCGCAAGCAATGTGTATTTGTCCTACTAGGGAGTTGGCACAGCAGGTTCGATCTCTCTTTGCCAGCCAAACTGATTTATTTATTTATTTTTTCATTGTATTAACTTCTAATTATACAAGTAACTGCAGAATAAAGCTGTTCTTATGAGGATGGGAAAGTTCACTGCTATAACTTCAATGTGTGCTATACCATCGGATTCAGCAAGTTATGTCCCTATGTATAAGCGTCCAGAGGTAAAAGAGCATGTTGTCTTTGGCACCCCGGGCACTATTAAAAAGCTTATGACAGCGAAGAAGTTGAGGACATGTAATATAAAGATACTTGTTTTTGATGAGGCTGACCACATGCTTGCTGAGGTAAACTTTTGTTCTTATTTGCTTATTATTAACTTTTCATCAGCTCGATCTCTTGTGAATGAGTTGTTTATTTTCGTCGATCTTCTGGTTTGTTAATTGTTCTCATACTATGACTAACTTAATTATTCTCATTGTTTGTACATTTTAGTTGATATTAGACCATAATGATAATCATTTGATTCGTATATTGTAGTTTAGAAATATTTTCATCTTCTGGTATATATATATATATTGTTTAGTTGTTGATCTAATTGGGTAATCAGTCATTGGGCTAAACAAGTATGATATGCATGTAAGAAATATTCCATCCAATGAATTGATGATACATATGGATGGATGATTCTTCAATGGTTCTCATATTACTACCCTGTATATTAATTGCAGTTATAGAATGCAATCCTGACTAGCCTAGAATAGTCAATTCAATGGTTCTCAAGCTTTAATTATAGTTGCAATTATATTTCGTTTTTCTTTATTTTTGTCTTTTATTTATTATTTATTTATTTATTTTGTACAGAGTGGTTTCAAGGATGATTCTGAGAGAATTATGAGGGATATTAGAAGAGAAAGTGGGGGATGCCAGGTTTGTGTCATCAATTATCAATATTGGGACGTCGTCATGCTTAAAATTGTTTGTGTAATATGAGTTTGTTATATATGAAGTGTTCCCTAGGTCTATTTGACTGCTCTTATGTGGATTGACTACCTAAGGTTTTGTCTTGGAATCCAAGAACTAATGTTCATTAATTTCTTTCTAAAGCTACCCCTATGGCCCTATAGTTCTTACCCAGTTTCCTCTTTAAAATTATTTTCTGATCATCCCTTTCGCTGCAATTTTCTTATGGCGACTCTATCAAAGTTCAAGGAACTCTTTCAGAAAAAGATAGTCTTTGTCCTGACGCATGTTTCGAGCTATATATAGTTTATTATGTTTTATATTGGTGTGACATTTTTTTCCTTTCCGTTTTTCTTTTTTGGTTCTCACTCTTCTTGTACTTATTCATCTTCATCTACAATATGTTCATTACAACCTCATTCCCCTTGGTTAAGATAACTCTTTTTTTTTTTTTTTTAATTCCTCAGTTACCAATTAGTTTTTTTTTTATATTATCAAACTCCCTTTTTGCATAACACAATAGAAGTGCATCTCTGCCCCTTCTGCTTTATTTGATCAATCACTTGTAGTAGGCATGATGTCATTGCTTTTATTTTGATCTTATTCACAATAAATATCCTAGTAATTTTCTTTGTATTTGCATCTATTAATCTACTTTTGATATCCACCTTTAGTATTGTTATAGCAACACAAGCATTACAAGCTGCCTCATGATCAAAAAAAAATTGGTGTCATAAGTCTTACCATTGTCAATTCTTGAGCAGGATTTTAAATAGTAAAGTTGATATTTCCACATTCTTATTGAAACTCGATAAATTACCACATCCTTTTATGGATTCTAGCGTGTGTAGCTTTCAATCACTTTACTAGTTATTTGAGTAGGAAAACGGTGCAGGTGGAAGAGTAAATATGTCTACATCTGATATGATTATTGTCATATATCCTTAAAGATTCATGACTCCCATCAACTTTAATGTTTTCATGTTTGGATCTTCTTTTCTGTGTTGATTTTTACAAGTTGAAAGATATATCATTTTTCCTTTTGTTGATCTGCATCAGGTGCTTCTGTTCTCTGCTACTTTCAATGAAACTGTTAAAGCATTTGTATCACATGTTGTCAGAGATGGAAACCAGATATTTGTGAAGAAAGAAGAACTCACTTTGGAAAAAGTAAAGCAATACAAGGTCCGGTGTTATCGAGACCGTGAACACCCAGATGAGTGTCTCAAAACAAAAGTGATAAAGCAGATTCTGGATTTTGGACGGATGATAGGCCAGACAATTATATTTGTTCAAACAAGGGAAGGTGCCAGAAATTTGTATAAGGAATTGTCTAAAGAGGGTTGGGACTGCACAGCCATTCAAGGCGCTCTTAATATTGAGCACAGGGACAAAATAATCAAGGAATTTAAAGATGGATTAACACTGGTCCTTATAACAACTGATCTCCTCGCTAGAGGTTTTGATCAAGAACAGGTGAGCAAGTTGCGCATTTATATAGAAGTAGATATTCATGTTCACATTGTGGTCCTATTCTAATGTTGTTTTTGGTTGGAAGGTTAATTTGGTTGTCAACTATGATCTACCTGTGGTCTATGAGTCCTTAAAGAGAGGATCGCCAGAGCCTGATTGTGAGGTGTACTTGCATAGAGTTGGTAGAACTGGGCGTTTTGGTCGCAATGGTAAGTCTCTTTTATCCTGTTAGCTCTTTTTTGACAACATATAGTTTAGTTACAAGTTTGTTTTTGTACCAATAATTTTCTATTATAAACATTACTTACTGTTTTACTGAATCTGCTAAGCATTGATTATTAAAAAAAACTTCAACTGATTTATTATGACTTATATGTTAAATTTCACTTTGCTACTGTCAAAGGAAATCAATTTGGACATGATTAGTTTGATTTAAATGGACGTGTCATATATATGTTTGCTTCCATGCATAGAAAAGTGCAGTTTTATGTTCTATGTAGTTAAGTCACTTTGATGTAATTTGGCATGCACCTAAAGTTCCAGAATCTTCGTTAGACAAGTACAAATAAAGGAGGTCACGGTCTATTTGAGAATGATGCCATGGGTGGAGGTGGAGGCACATAGAGAAGACGATATATTAACAAAATCAAACTTTTAAAATAGGACCTCCAGACTTATAAAACACTTGTTCTCAGGCTTATATAGACTCTAAATATAAGAAATTTTTTAATAATGATTTTACCAATATATATAAATTACCCTTAAATAACGATGCTACTCAAGCTCATCGAGCATATCTAAAATGCCAAACATATTCTAACAATGCAATATGTCAAAATATGGAAATTTGAACTTTAGCCCAAGAAACCGATCTGTCAAAGAGGCAAATCTATTTTTATTTTATTCATTTCAATTTACTATTTTATATAGAGTTTTTTCCTGAAGAAGAAATCTGCAATTTCTATTCACGTTTCACATTAAATAAAATAAATCCAAAAGTTTAGCTTTAGTGTTCCATAGAAAACTTCTGTTTTGCAAGTCAAGAATATTTTGGCAGCCTGCAACCATAGTTTCTAGAGGAAACTAAAAGGTATTTGAAGTCATTGGAAATGGCATCCTTCACTGTTGTATTTTGGAGTAATTGTCCCCTTTGTTTAAGATTTAATTGGTCGTTCTATGCTTTAAAGTAGGTTAGGTGCTATGCCCTGAAATAATTATTCCAGGGCACTCTTCACTGTAGTATTTTTCATTTGAAAATTGGAATTATGTGACTCCCCATGTATTTGAAGTCATTGGAAATGACATCAAATTGAATTAATCCTTTTGGAGTGATTTTTCTTTTTGTTTTAGGATTTAATTGGTCTTTCTATGCTTTAAAGTAGGTTAGGTGCTATGTTGTGAAATAATTATTCCAGGGCACTCTTCACTGTTGTATTTTCATTTGAAAATTGGAATTATGTGACTCCCCATATATTCTCAGGTGTGAAATCATTAGTCTCAACAAGGCTAGTGCCGCACTAACAAAAATATCTTATATGGAACAGGAGAGTCGACATAAAATTTTAGAAATTGGGTTAACTGTATTCATCATACTGTATCAGAGCCTCTTCTGCTCTTCATTTAACGTCTTGTATAATAAACTGAAATTGAAGAACTAGGATATGCCTTAAAAATTTAACAATATTTAGCATACACTTTCAATGGCTTCAAGATTATATCAGAAAGTGGTATTCTTATTGGAAACCTTTGCCAGGTGATATGAAATTAACACAACATTGCATATCTTGAGAAGCTAATTTTTTTATTACATATGTTCTATGACTGAAATATTTTAACTTGCCAATGAGGAAGCAATAATAAGATCTGTGGTTAAGCTGAAATAGTTTTGGGGAAACGAATGAATTTATCTTTCCACTCATTAGAAGGTAAACTATAGCATAGGAGCAACAATAGGTGGTTTAAACAATCTGCCTTTTCTACTTGTTAGCATCACCACTGCTGATCTTTGCATGGCTTGAGATTTCTTTTATTACATCAAGGTTTGACGGTTAAATGCCCTATTCAATGTTTCTGTAAATAGGTGCTGTGTTTAATTTGCTCGGCAGTAGAGAGGAAGAAGCTATGTTAGAGATGATTGAGCACTATTTTCAGCACTCAATTCCTAAGGTATTGTTTTTAATGCATTCTTTGGCAGATTACTGTCCAGAGTCATTTACAAACTACATGTACCAATACTACTATTCATGTGTTTTCAGGTGGATAATTGGGAGGATGAAAAAAATCTTAAAAAAGCCATTCAAGATTCTGGTTTGATGTAAACTTCCTGTCATCTAGGCTGACACTTCGGCATCCTGGCATCTGTTGTCAAAGCAGTTAGGAGGCAAATACATGCAGATGTTCACCAGCTGCAATTTCTTGATCAATTTATCTTATTATTGGTTCCAAACATGAGTTACGGTGTTGAAACTTTTTCAGAAAGAGTTTCCAGTCTTTTATTTTGGATGCCTCTTGCAACTCTGTTTAATGTGGTTAGTTATTGTCATGGATGTCACTTGAAAATCTGAAGACCTGTATTTCATATATTATTGTGGACAGATAGGTGTATATAGGGATGCATATTTTACGAAATCGCTATTCTTTTCGCCATCCTGTATGTTTTAATTCATAAATCTTGGATTTTCAAGAACAATATTTCCGTACATGATCAGATTGTATTGTGTCATTGTATCATATATTTGTTCTCAACAGGAAATAGCTGGATTTCTCAATTCTCATCAAGAATGTAGAGTTCACTGTTTTATGTGATTGTTGTCTTCTTGGCAGCAAAATTTATGTGATTGAGGGGCCTGAAACTTATTATCCTTCATTCTGAAAGACAAAATTCACCTACATTGCTGCCTCTTGAAATTTCTTGGAGAAAGCTACTTAGTTAGCAATGCTTTCAATCTCCTGGAACCCTGCCCAGGCCTCAGTTCACCCATGTTATCTTCCACAATTGAACCTGAACACTTGCCATTCTTCCCGCCAGAACACCACCCACCATAACTGAACTGCCCTTTGCGCCACTGGAGAAGCTCCCTGATCATTCCTCTTGAACTTCCTCGCAAAGAATACGACAATGGATGCTGCTTTGGCGGCGCATCCCAAGCAATGTAGTGAAGGTCATGGTTCACTGTTGTGTTCTTGTACTCATCAGAGTTACAGACCACCGGCAAAGATATGAAGTTTGTGTAGTACAGAAGGAGAGTTCTCGGCAGATTATCCCAACCCAGTATGCGGCATTCTGCAAAAGATCTGGAGAGCACTGTCCAGGCAGAACCTGGAAAACAAATGTTACTGAATTCAATTCCTACACCTTTTACCCGAAATTGAATTATTCATGCATTCAATTTATTGCCTAATATAATTGAATTCTTGCATCTTATCCATGTAGATGCCTTGTCAGAAATTCATGGTTCTGGTTATCAAAACAATTCATTCATGTGTGCATGTGCAATTACATTGGAGATGTAGCCCACAAAAAAAGCATGCTCTAATCTGAGCTCTTCCACATGACATGTCTTTTATGTTTAAACTTTAAATGAGAAATCAAAATCTAATCTAATACAATTGAAGGAGTTTTTAAATAGTAATTTATGAATTAAACACCTGTGTAGAGCTTGAAAGCAGTGGGCAGGCTCCTCTGTTTTGAGACCCATAAAAGCTCTGATTTATAGAGCCCTGGATCTATAACACTTGGGCAAAACAATTAATTAAAAGAGAAATGCTCATCTTGAGTGATCAATGGATAGTCTGAGGCACTGAGATTGATGAACCAATCCCACTTGAAGCACTTCAATAGAGTGGACACTTGAAGGGAATGGATTGCTTGGACTTAGTTTGAAGAGTGGTCTTGTCTTGTGAGGAAATGAATAGTAGGGAGAGTAGTAGTGAGGTGAACATCAAGGAGATCATCAACTCTTTTGTGCCCATTTTCAAGCCTCACTTTGTGTGTCATACAATGAACTATCCAAGACACTATAGAGAGAGAGAGAGAGAGAGAGAGAGAGAGAGAGAGAGAGGCATTGAATGTAAGTAAATTGGAGAAGAAGATTATGTTCTCCAAAAGAGATAATTGGCAGGGAGGGAGGGAAGGGTGGTTATCTTGGAGGGTGGCAGTTAAAGTGTCAAATGATTGCATGATGAGAATAACGGAGATAAGATCTTGGGCCTTTCTTCAAAGGGAGGATGCCACTTGTCTTGTTGGAATCGGTGGCTTGGAAGGAGGCATTCAATGCAATGAGGACATGTCATATTAGGGGATAAATTCTAATTATAAGTTCCTCAGGGACACTTACGTGGTTGAAGCATGTGGTGTTTAGGCTTTTTTTTTTTTTTGTGATAAAGTGGATAAATCATATTTTATTTATAAAATTAGTTGTTAATTATAAGATACCGACAAAAGAAAATTCTGAGATACATCATTGTTTGCCCATCCTTCTGTCGGATTCTATGTGGAGCACTCACAGGTCTCCCTTTACCCCGTCTGGCACCGTAGTCAAGCCGTAGTCAAGCCATCGCCGAATGCATTCTCGACCCTTCCGCCTGTCCTGGTGATCCTAATGTGAACTTGAGGCTGCGCTTTACCAAGTTTGCGGCCACTTCCAGTTTTGCCCGCTTCGCAATAGGAGCTGCATCCAACCAAGAAATTATAAAGAAAGAAATATCACAAATGATTCTTTGGTAAACACCTTGTTTATCGATGTTTAGGCATATTTGAAAGTGGATGACAAAATGTCACTTTTGAAATGTTTTGCTTTGCAAGATTGCAATTTTAATTTGAGGAAAATTCTCAAAAAACCTTAGAAACTATGCAACTCCCCATAAAATCTCTTATATTTTCCCACTTCTTAAAAAGCCCCTGTTTTTTACTAAATGTCATGTCAGTCAAAAAGGTGATTGAAGATGCTAAAAAAGGTGTGAAATTATCTTAGTGCCCATCAATAGTTCATATTCTCCCTAATTTCACAAAAATCCCTAGTTTTTGAAAAAATCTTTAATTTTTGTTAATCTCCATCTTCGCAATGTTCAATCTCCGTCGGCCACCGGGAAGACCATCTCTCCGAATTGAAGCGTCCAGCTATGATATGTGATTCAGGGCTAGCCTTTCCCGAAGAAAAAGTTATTCGTTTTTGTGGTTTAGGTTGTGTGATTCAGGTTACTCTTCTCTCCATTTTCGCAGTATTCAATCTCCCCGGACCATCGGGAAGACCATCCCTCCAAATCGTCAAGCTATGATATGCGAGCCTCTTCCAAAGAAAAAGTTCTTCATTTTTTGGGGTTTAGGGTGTGTGATTCATGGGTTGATGTTTGTTTACGAGTTTAGGGTTGTAACAATGTGCGTGATTTCTGGTTCTGTGATTATTCTTTGGGGTTTCGGGTTTATTTTTTAGAACTTGAGGTTCCAGACTGGTTGTGAAAGCGTGCATGTATTATTATAATTTTATGCTTTAGTTGTTTAATAAGCCAGAAAATACACGATTTACACAAAAATAATACACATTCACCCAAAATAATACACGATTCGACTGTATAAGCGGAAATTGAAAAAAATAAATATTTTCACCGTATACTAAGCCGAAACTCCATCTGTGATTATTCTTTGGGGTTTAGGGTTTATGTTTTAGGACTTGGGGTTCCTAATTGGTTGTGAGAGCATGCGTGTATTATTATGGGTTTATTGGTTCGATTGTAACACGCTTCAATTGTTTAATAAGCCAGAAAATACATAATTTACACAAAAATAATAAACAATTCATTCAAAATAATAGGTGATTCACCCAAAATAATACATGATTCGGCCATATAAGCGGAAACTAAAAAAAAAAAAAAAATTCACCGTATACTAAGCCGAAACTCCTTCTGTGATTATTCTTTGGGGTTTAGGGTATTTCTTAGGATTTGGGGTTCCTGACTGGTTGTGAGAGCGTGCGTGTATTATTATGGTTTATTGGTTTGGTTGTAACACGCTTCAGCTAGTTAATAAGCTAAAAAATACATGATTTACACAAAATAATACACAACTCACCCAAAAATAATACACGCACGTTTTACCCAAAATAATACACGTTTTACCCAAAGTCTCAACCCAAAATAATGATGAGATGTGACTGGGCAGGAGTTTTCCCGCCAAAAGAACCAAAAGAGACATGGATATTTTTGCCATTTTTCAAAAAAGTTTGACAGTCCACTGTTAGGAGGGACCTGAGTGGAATAATTTCAAAAAGGAGGGTCTGACAAGAGAGTTGGAAAGTCAGAGGGGCCTACCAAGAAATTGAAAAAAATGCCAGGGACCATACGATAATTTTCCTTTTTAATTTGCCCTAAACATGAAATTTTGGAGGAAACATTTAAACAATGAAAAGCAAATAAAGAGAAAGAGCACAAATGAAAAGGCTTTATTTGGAGGAATATAACTTTAAATATTTTTCTTCTGATTATGTCTTATATAGTGGGAGCTTTGTAGTATCAGGTTGCCCTTTTTTTTATTATGTCTTATATAAGCCCTACAAAATGTAACTACAACCCTTCACATTCAGTAGGTGGATGATAACATTTATAACCCTTTTGAGTAAATGAGTACCCAACAAAGACACACTTAAGAGCACGAGGATCTAACTTCCCACGATTATGATTATGAACATTGTTGTGAATGTGCAAACATTTAGTACAACATTGCTAGATGAGAGGAGAGTGAAGGGGCATAAGTATGGGACCACACTTCAAAGCAATGAGGCCTTTTGGGCTTGTCCCAAGATCAAAACCATTTGTGCCCGGGTAATGCCCTAACAGACGTGGGCCACAAGTGGACAATATCATTGCTTGTGTGAAGTGTGGGGTGCCCCGGGTCCAACAAACATGGACAAAGGAAGTATACCCAAAAACCCGAGGAGGGATAGTGAAGAAAGATCGAATATCGGGATAGAATTTAGATGGAGAGACCTCATCAAGACTCTGATTCTTCCTATCATCTGAGGATTTGCTGACTCTCTGCAGTTCCAACACAAAACCTTAATTGAACTTATATGATACAAATTGAAGGAATGAAAATAATGGGAATTCTAGATTAGAAAAGATGAGCCTCCAACTTCGCCTATTTTTGAACTTGTGCTAGAGGCATGTCTTCATTGAACATGATTTTGCTTTTGCCCTTATCTTGGGCATCCTCTTCCATGTCCTGGTTCGAGTGTGGAGATCCCTGAGCGCTATCCATGAGAACACGGGTTACTTGACTCACCAACAGCTTATGCTCATCCACCATACCTTCTCGGTCATGACCTGAAATCCATCCTTGGACTTGCGGCTAATCCTCTCTGGTTAGAGAGGTGAAAAGACGTGGCGTTGACTTCCTCGAAGATGGAGAAATATCCTCCACCACTAAGATGTCCATCCCTGATTCCGCGGACAGATTTTCGAACAACACAATTTTAGTCCCATCATCATATCTTGCTCCAACGGGAGGATGGTCTGCCTTAGGGGAAAAGGCGTTGCCGATGTCGTCTTTGTGAGGAGACTTAGTAGAGAGGACTATCTCTCGATTAGGGTTTGGTAATGGGGGAAACTCCTCCTCCATCCGTAGCACCTCGTATCGTGTGCTCCTTCCATCACGATGCATAGATCCACTCCCTCCCTTGAAGCCTCCACATCCTCCATGTGCGGAGCGACTGCTAGCATAGCTAGGTCCTCTTTGACCGGTACATTGATAATTCGAACACTGGCGACTTCGAGGAATGGTGTACTGTCTCCCGGAGGTCGCCGATCCCCTACTTATCCCCGTACGTGGCGAGGACCAATCGGCAACCAGTCTTGGAAATTATGCGCTATGACCTTCTTGATCCATTAATGATGTTACGTCATTGTGTACATTTGTTGGGGGTATTAATGTCTTTTTACTTCAGATGCCCCTACTGGCCACTTCTTTCAAAGATTCTCTTACTATTTCAATTTTTTTATTTAAACAAATCATTTTTTATTTTGATAAAATTCCTTCATGGAGCTAGCTCCGGATCCGCAATCAATAAATCCGAATCCGATAATCATCATTCGCACCCGGATCCGCTCGGAACCCCGAACATATAAACCTCGACTACGTATGGAACCGTTCCCCATTCTCCTCTCCCGCCTCCATTGACGATCTTCGAAGCTCGAGCGCAGTGAAATCCGAGGGGAGAGGCCGAGCAAATCGTAGTCTACTCATTGCATGCAGCTCCAATCCTTTTGTTCCTATTGTTTTGGAGCCACATCGATCGGCGATGCTTTTGCCTGTGCCTCGCCTCACCAACTCCCTCCGAGGCCCCTTTGACGTCGATCAGGCTTACCTCCATCGCAAATCACTCCTCCAAAACCGCCAATCTAAAAGGTCTGTTAAATTCTTGTCTGGAAATTTCAGGGTTTTGGTTTTGTCTCCTTGAAGTTGAAATTGATTGTCTTAATCGATTTATTTTATTTTATTTTATTTTATTTTATAGATCTAAGGATGATCTGGAGCTTGCTAGGAAGTTGGTTCCTCGATGGGATGAAGGTACTTTATTAATAACTTTATTTTTTTCCCATTATTTTGAAGAAGTTTGGGTGTTTTATTTCTTCCATGTTTCATGCTTTTATATGCATTGCATAATTGTTGTTAGGATCGGGTTCGAAGTACTCACCTAGAGTGTTTTGGTACTGATTATTGGATTTTCTGACAATGGATTGAATGGGACTGCTAAGAATCATTTCCTGAGGCAAAATATGTTCTTTTCTTTCTGGCATTAGGTGCATCTTTCATAGCAAAGTAGGAGAGTTGTAGGCTCTGATCAAAATGCTACTTCGATGTCATATAGCATTTTATGATTCATTACTAATGCACTAGGTGCTGTTCCTCTAAATATAGAGGCATAGTTTGCATGCTGTTAATATTTCTTTTTATTTTTGTACAGGATATGAAGAAAATAACTTATTGGAGATAGAAAGTATTAATGAGTAAAAGAAGAGAAATACTAGACAAATGAAAGAAACAAGGAGGAGGAAATAAAAATCAATCTCAAAGATGTAATCTTGTTAAAGTTGGAAGTCCCTGAATAGCTGGTTACAATTTGAGTTTTCAATAGTGTCTATTGTGAAACCAAGCAGACATAATGATGGGGCCCCATGTGATTATCATCTTGTTTTATTGACTTTTTCCTGGATTTGCAATATATTATTTTGAACTAAATTTCATGGATTGTCTATATTTTCTTCTGGTGCAGCTTCACGTGATGTGCGGCAAACATACAAACAATTTCTTGGTGCCTTGGTGGAGTTGATCAATGGGGAAATATCCTCAGAAGAATTTCATGAAGTAGCAAAAACTTTTTATGATTTTTTTAGTGGTTGTGATACAGATTCTGGTGATTTAATAACTCAGAGGGTTGTCGACAAAAAGTAGGTTACTTTGGAATTCTCAATTTTTATGTACCATTTACTGTTTTTTATGTTGCAAGTTTGATTTGGGGAACAAGCTCCTTAGATGGAGTGAAGATGGGGATATCTAACACTCCTTAGAACCTGCAATGCACGTGGGTTGTCCACTGGGCCACCTCTTACTCCCGTTTTATTTAGCACCATCTGATCTATAAATGATTCTCTTTGTTACGCACTACGAGAGGCACGGGTGGGAAGAAAAACTAACTGACCTTCCTGTGCCTATGCCTTGGATGTGTGTCCCAACTTTCAAATCTGACATATACTTTAGAAAAAGGCATGAATGAGTAAATAATTTTATTAGTTTAAAATCTCTAAGTTTGATCCAATGGCCAGGTAGCCCCTGGTATAACCTTCCTATGGGTGTGGTGTTATTATCATTATTTTTTTGCCCTGGATCCTGAGTAAAATACCTTTGCTTGATGATTTTAGAAGAGTATGACAACTTCACAGAGGTGGTAATAGAACTATAGAAGTATTGTGGTAATAATATTAAACCACAGTTTGAGATTGATGACTTGTAGGGAATGATTCTGATCATGTGTTTTATTTCCATTACTGTTGTTGTATTACTTGATCGAGAAATTCCCCCCAACCCCCCCCCCCCCTCTTTTGGAAGAAACTTTGTTTAATGAGCTCAGCTGAATCTTGTTGGTAAATAGATTTGATTTGAGATACAAATTAGAATTTGAGGTAAATGGATTTTTTTCTTAGACTGCGAAACAAAACAACTTATTAACCCATAAACTAGGTTTTTGTCAATTGCCAAATCTAGATCCACCAGAGCTTTGAATTTCCTCAAATACCTTTATGGCTTTGACTCTCCCTTAAATCTTCTTTGGGTATTGAAAGTTCTTTGGATCTTCCTTTAGAGATAAAATTTTCTGATAGTTTTATGTTTATACTTATTTTTCAGGGGAGAGTTGCAAAAGCTTTTTGGTTACTCCATATCAGATTCTACTTTGCAGAAAGCGGCTTCATTAGCACATAGGCTTTCTTCTTTGCAATCCCCTGATGACGAAACCAAACTTTTTCAGGCAAAGGTAGCAGATGGAAATGGGGCAAATTATCATGAATTTGGCGATAATATTACATTCCAATTTCCTGCTCGGTTTCTTGTGGAGACACCTACAGCAAATGGATATCCTATGGCAACTGATAGTTGGACAACTCCGATTTCATTACAAGAGGATCAGGATCATCAATCATTATCTTCACATCAATCTAATGTCAGACAAGGAACTGTGAATTTGAGATGGCTCAAAAATGTGTGTGATCGGATAGTAGGAGGTGGTTCACAGCTTTCTGGAGATGAACTCGCAATGGCTCTTTGTCGGGCGCTCCAATCAAATAAAGCTGGCGATGAGGTCCTGCTAATGGCTCTTCTCTATTGTTTTTAGTAATGGTGGTTGGTAGTACAAAATATAACTCTTTTAGTTGCAACTCTTGCTTCTTACAACCTCTTTCATTCTTTTGTTAAGATAGCTGGTGATTTGTTGGACCTTGTTGGTGATGGTGCTTTTGAAACAGTTCAAGATCTTCTAATGGTGAGAGTTAACCCAATTAATGATTTGTTATAAATGTGTAAATAATTAATCTACTGTTTAGCTTATGATGGTTGCTGCTCTGTTGGTCTGTCAGGCATGCCGGAATTTGATTCTTCTTGGTTTTTTTTTACCAGGCATGTTTTATTAATGTTCAATTATTATGACCTGGGTGTTCTAACCTTAATATACTCTGTGGTTCTCGTCTTGTGTCAGTTTGTGCACATTGAGCTAATTTAGATGTGGTTTTATATAGTGGGCGACGCATGAAGTTTCTTAATACTATTTCAGATGATTTTTATACTTTTGAAGATTTTTAATTATTAGTTGCTTTTGGCATCAGAACTTAATGATTAAATTTTCTGTTTGTAATTATAGCATCGGAAGGATATTGTTGATGCAATCACCCATGGAATGTCTATGCTAAAATCTGAGAAGATGCATTCAAACAGTCAACCTAGAATGCCTAGTTATGGCACACAGGTATGAGGCTTATGACTCTGTGTAAAGAATACAAAGATTAAATTATGTTTGTCAATTTGGAATCACAATGACTCCATCTTCAGGTTACCATACAAACAGAATCTGACCGGCAAATTGAAAAACTTCGGCGCAAAGAGGAAAAACGCCATAAACGTGGAGGAGATTATGGAAATATGCATGATTTTTCTGGGGAAAGTTTTTCTTCTCTTCTTATCGCGAGTGAGAGAAAGCAACCACTGGATGATGTAATGGGGACTGGCCAGGGTTCTGATTCTTCCTTGGTCAGTGCTCTTCCTCAAGGAACAGTGAGGTTGCACCGAAAAAGTTATGAAGAAGTAAGGATTCCACCGACCCCAACAGCTCCAATGCGACCTGATGAGAAGTTGGTAAGCCTACTTTTTTTTTTCTTAATTACATTTGGTGTATCTTTCTTTTTTTGCTTTAAGTACAAATGCCTAAAAGAGATCTTAGCGCACAAAGCACATGCTAGGCCGTGATTTGTGGAGGTGCAAGCATAAAATATAATATTTTTTTAATCCTTTAGGCAACGTTACTGACCAGAACCCATGGCCTTCAAAATATATGTAATCTAGAGACAATTTCAGATTAATTTTCCTATGAAAGCTTCTCTGAATGGCTCTCATTTAATTTTAGGTGTCATATTCTCTCTCATCTGTTTGTTTACTAATCATACACCTGACATGTCATAAGCCATTGATAATTTCTTTAGCAAGCTCTATTCAAGTTAGCTTCTGACAAATTTAAGTGGTCCATTTTGTCATGGTTGTAGAATACAAGTGGACACTACTCCAATGCTATGTGCCAGAGAAATTTCTGGACAATGAAAGAATTTTATTGGCTGTGAACATAGAATTGAAATGCTTTGCACTTGCTATCATAATCTAGAATCTTGGTATTGAAGAGTCAAAAAGATGGAATTTAAATCTTCTATTGTCTGGAATATTATAAGATAGGGCCTCTACTGATTTAATGACAACATCTTAGTACTAGGTCCTAATAGATCCTAAGCCGTATTTTTGATTCTATGTTGATATACTCTATATGTTGTAAATATGCTTTTGTCTTTCTATGAAGATGAAAGATACTGTGCATCAGTTTCTGTTGTAGTACAGTATTTGCTCATACAACAATAATGTTGGCGGTACTATACTTTGTTAGTTGTATTTTTGTTCATTCAGCTTTCTGTATGTTTTTGAAAGACATCAAAGATTGCATTGATTTCTTTGCAAAGGTACATCATTTCATAACTAGGTTAATTGAGATTTACTGGTTGCCATATATTGTTATCCAGTTCTATTTTCATTTATTGTGGTTTGTCTAACTAAAATGATGTTCTATTTTCATTGCTAGATTGAGATAAGAGAATTGGATGAGTTTGCTCAAGCTGCTTTTCAAGGATACAAGTCACTGAATCGCATTCAAAGCCGCATATTTCACACAACATATCATTCAAATGAGAACATTCTGGTTTTTACCAAATTACATTTTTCATCAGAAGTTTTATATTGAAGGGCATAATATTTTAAATTGTATAATTATGGAATCACTGTCTAAGTAAAGAGACTTGTTAGATAACTTGTGTAAGTTGACTTGCGCTTGCAGGTTTGTGCACCAACTGGTGCTGGCAAGACTAATATCGCTATGATTTCTGTCCTGCATGAGGTATAGTTTTTCCTATTGACTAGGATCATATGCCTTCTGCTCCTTAGGCATCATAAGTCTGTGTTCATATGCCTTGCTCTGCATCTTCATTCATTTTCTGTCTTCTAATTTGTTCCACTTGTTTTGCATTTCTAGTAGATTCAACATTTAACAATTGTTGTAAATGATACTTTTGTTGCAGATCAAACAACATTTCCGAGATGGTATTTTACATAAAAATGAATTCAAAATAGTATATGTTGCCCCAATGAAGGTATTTTTTTCTGTCCAAAAATATCTGTGCAAGACTGCAATGATTATATGTGGTCTTTTATACCTAACTTTTCAACAGGCCTTAGCATCTGAGGTTACATCCACATTCAGCCATCGTTTGTCTCCTTTGAATCTGACAGTAAGCGAACTTACTGGGGACATGCAGCTGTCTAAAAATGAGCTGGAAGAGACCCAGGTCTGTGCTTGTTAATTTTGAAATTCAAATAATTACTACAATCTGCTTAACTCAATAATGTTCTTACATTTCACAGATGATAGTGACTACACCTGAGAAATGGGATGTGATTACTCGAAAAAGCAGTGACATGTCATTGTCGATGCTTGTCAAACTTTTAATCATTGATGAAGTACACCTTCTGAATGATGATCGAGGCTCTGTGATAGAAGCACTAGTCGCTCGAACACTCCGACAAGTAAGTTGCTGGAAAAATAAAATATATTTTTAGTTCATATACTGTTTATTTTGTCATGGGAGAATTCACTTATTATGTGGATTTTCTAAGATCCTAAAATCAGACTGGCCCTGGAAATTTTTAATCTTATACTCTGAGCTGCCTTACCATCATCTTCTGTCATTTGCTGACTTCAGATTAATGTGGGATTTTCCAGTCCAACTTCTACTTGTGTAGAATTTCTCGGTTGTTGGCACGTATTCATGCAAAAACATTGTTCTGTCTACCAGATGTACATTAGGTTTTCATGAAAGAAATGCTTAGCGTGCTTTTTTACAATTATTTCTTGGATTTTCATCTTTAACATGGCATATTTCTGGTTTATTTCACAGGAAGGATAACTTGCATCTATTTGTAGTGGTGATTATTGATATTATATTGACAATGTTCCACCATGAGATTAGCCATTTTAGATGTTCATTTGACTTACAGCTACTCTTAGATGGCTAATGGTGTATCTATTATCATCTTTTATCTTTCTAGCACTTTATGCATTTATTTTTCCTATTGCATACTTTTCTAAGAGTATTAACACAATATGAGAGGCTCTTTTCCACCCGAGGTTCACTATACAAACCTACTATGTGGCGTTAATGTTTGTCATTGACCATTCAGATGTTTTTTAGAAACTTGAATAATTAATTGTAATTCCTTTTTATTCTATTGATAATTGTTTTGGTTTCTCTCTCAAATTGGCTGAGTCATAGTACAATTTGGTTGATATATATATATATATATATAATATATATATATACACACGGGGCTGATACTTATCTTTGGGCTTATCAATGCAAGTCACGGTCTCCTCGTTTTGGCCCATTTACGCGATATTTTGAGGAAATCCAACCGTATGGATGGAAAGAACATCGAAAAATAAGCTACCATGTCAATTTTCATACAATTTGGGAACTTGTAGGGTCTTTATCTTAAATAGTGAAATTTTGAACCGGTAAGATTTCTATAAATTTTCACCAGTTAAGATGAAGACCCTACAAGTTCCCAAATTGTATGAAAATTAACTTGCTTGCTTATTTTTCGATATTCTTTCCATCTATACAGTTGGAAATCCTTAAAATACTGTGCAAGTGGCCAAAAGGGAGA
This sequence comes from Dioscorea zingiberensis, assembly GCA_026586065.1. NCBI lineage: Eukaryota > Viridiplantae > Streptophyta > Magnoliopsida > Dioscoreales > Dioscoreaceae > Dioscorea > Dioscorea zingiberensis. The sequence continues at coordinate 4,615,963 of CM048821.1, read as the reverse complement.
CGACCTTACTTGCACAGTAATCCGGCTGGCCTTATGATATCATCCCATATATATATGTATATATATATATATATATACATATATATATATATATATATATATATTTCAGATTTATCTTCTCTATTCTTTCTAACTACGGAGTTCTGACAGGTTGAGTCATCACAGTCCATGATACGCATTGTAGGCCTGTCTGCGACTCTGCCCAATTACCTAGAGGTTTTAGAGAGAGTTTCAGTCTTTCAGATCTGAAAGTGCTTTGTGCTATACTAATTGAGTTTTATACATGTAGGCAATTTTTTGTCTCCTCAAGTCTGATTTGCTTGTTGATGACCAGGTTGCACAATTTTTGCGAGTGAATCCTGAGACAGGGTTGTTCTTTTTTGACTCGAGCTATCGTCCAGTTCCTCTTGCTCAACAATACATTGGCATTACTGAGAAGGACTATGCCAAAAGAAATAATCTTTACAACTCAATTTGCTATGAGAAGGTTTTATTCTCTGTCCAGTTAATAAAACTATTGTTCTCATCTTAACATATGTACTTTCATGCATGCATGCTTAGATATATGTAATACTGAGCATTTATTTGTACTCTAATATATGAAAGATTTCACCTTTGAATTCTTATTTTCATTCTTAACAGGTTTTAGATTCATTAAAGCAAGGACATCAAGCTATGGTTTTTGTTCATTCACGCAAAGATACTGGGAAAACTGCAAGGATGCTGGTAAAATGTATTTAATCCTTCAGAAATTATGTAAAAATAAACTTGCACAATTCTCATGTCCTTACCAAGGTTTTTTTTTCACTGCTTTACATGAAGTGATTGGTGTATGGTATAAAAATGCAATTACCCATGCATTTGCAAAACAAAAAAGGTTCATGCATTAAACAATATTTCGTCCTGGCACAACGGTAAAGTTATTGCCATGTGACGTGGAGGTCACGGGTTCGAGTCGTGGAAACAACCTCTTGTAAAAAAGCATGGTGCGTACAATAGACCCAAGCGGCCCGACCCTTCCCCTGACCTGCACATAATGGGAGCTTTGTAGCACCAAGCTGCCCATTAAACAGTATTCCAAGTCCAATATATTCTCAGACTCAGTTTAAAACTGTACAAATGAGGGGAAATATATGGCATACTTGTTTGCTATGTGTCAGGGGCTTGCAAACCATGCCAATTGTGAAAAGGATACAATATATTTTGTATAATTAGCACTAAGGATTTGCAAAGCACAGGCTTTCTATTAAACTAATGCAAATTTATTTTCTGTGTTGAACTAATAGAATATGTCCATTACATGCTGAACTTCTTTTTAAATATGCACCTAATAGCTTGATGCTCCATCTCCCTATGTTGCTTTTGTATATTTAAAATGGCATTGCATAGTCTGGCAATGACATTTCCTCTGAAAGTGTTTTGTGTTCTTCTAGTTGAGTTTTATGCTTCGTTAATATTATGTCCAAGTATAAACTGCAGATTTTTTATTTTTATGTGTCTGTTAAAACTTGCTATCAAGTATCTGAAAGTTGATCTTTTTATGCACTTCAACTGACTAACTGACTTGGTTGAATCAGATTGAAATTGCCCAAAAATCTGGTGACCTAATGTTATTCACGAATGAAGAACATCCACAGTTTGGATTGATAAAAGTAAAGCATTCATTGGTGCCTCTGTTTTTCTCATATATTCTTGATTTTATTTTTGAATGACCTACCCATTTAGCATACTGCAGAAAGAAGTTGGCAAATCTCGGAATAGAGAAGTTGTTGAGTTATTTGGATATGGTTTTGGCATCCATCACGCAGGCATGCTACGTGCTGATAGAGGCTTGACTGAACGGCTATTCTCTGATGGACTTCTGAAAGTACACATTTATTTTTCAATTTTTAAATTTTTCATTGGACATGTGTGACATGAAAATTTCTCCTCTTCAGGTCCTTGTATGCACAGCAACTTTGGCATGGGGTGTAAATTTACCTGCTCACACAGTTGTTATCAAGGTGACTTAGATCTGTAAACTTTGCTGGTGTTGTTTAAAAATTAATTAATCATCAATTTTGGCACACTTTCATCTCAGTAAGTTTTATAATTAGTTTATATTGGTGATATACTTGTCTGTCTCAAATAAGTCTTTTTTGTTTGTACCTTAAGAGTTTCTGGTTTCACTTTAGAAGTCCATATTCTTCATATGAGGAGGATCTCGATTTTCCGAGTTCAAATTTCTAACAAATATAAATTCTTTTGTTTTATGGACACTGATACACACATAAATACACGTTCAGACGCCAACTTCCTTTCTGCAGATTTTTATCCTTGTATTTGCATGACTCAGAATGCATATGTGAATGTCTGATGAAAGAGTTAACCATTTTCTCGTCATTGTAAAATGTTTGTTTTTAGAAGAAATCATGAATAACTATCCTTAAATGATTAATTGGAAAGTTTTTATGAAGTTATATCAAACTATGGTTTATTTGTATATTTGGTGTATTTTTTGTCTGGATTAACTTTAGGGAACACAATTATATAACCCCAAGGTTTGGAGGATGGCGAGACCTTGGCATGCTTGATGTTATGCAGGTGAAATTATATACTATTGTGATGTTTTTAGATATTTTTGTAATTGTTTATGTTGAGCTTATCAGGACGTCTATCTTTTTTTTTTTTTAATTTACTTATAGATTTTGGGCGTGCTGGAAGGCCACAGTTTGACAAAAGTGGAGAGGGCATTATAATTACTTCTCATGACAAATTGGCTTATTATCTCAGACTGTTAACAAGTCAACTTCCTATAGAAAGCCAGGTATAGATTCTCTTCCTTTCCAGTATGGTTATTAGATGAAATCTCTCTGTTCGTCTAGATGCCTTCTGCAAAGGATTCATACCTAAATCAGTCTATACATATTGTAACACTCCACACCCAAAAATGTAAGGGTTCCTGCCGGTGAATTCATTTGATGTGCATCCACTGTTAAAATGACCTTGCGAGTCACTGTCATTTGAATGTATTTGTGGCTATTTAAGAGTTATTTTCGAGAAGTCATACCTTATTTTGGGTGCTCCAGTTGTCACAGAGGGACGGCTGTTTTTTTTTTTTATAATTATTTTTTTAGTTTATTCAGGATTTTTAGCTGCTTTGCTGGGTGGGATGTGTCACACATGTCTTACATTTTCACCTTATGTTATTCGTCGATGGATGATCTACTCCCTTTTTTTTATTGAAGTGTATATATTATCTTCTTGGCCTGATTGTATCCCTGTAACTTGTTCCTGTTTAACTTGATCCGAGCAAAATTTCTTTTGTGTCATAGAACCCAACCTTTCATAGAATTATTTGTTGTTATTATTATTTATTTATGTATTTTTATTTTTAATTTTATTTCATTTTATTTCAGATTATTTCATTTCATTTTATTTTATTTTTATTTTATATTTGAGAGCGACATGAAAACAGAGAATCCATATAGCCGACTCCATCTAGTATGGGATTAAGGCTTAGTTGTTGTTGTTGTTGTATATATTATCTTCTTGCTGATCAGTAGTCTTGATAAATTGGTAAAGAATTTAAAAAAAATATTTCATGACAATAAGTTTATTTTAAAGCAATATGGTTTCTGTTGTTTGAACAACTGACAAACAATGGCATGCCTGTCCTTTTTCAAAGACTTGAGTTATTTTGCAAGTGATCTCTTATCTCCTGTATCAACCCCATTTATTCTGGCCATTTTTATCAAATTGTGATTGGGAGTCAGTCTCATTAAAGGCCTCTTCCAGCTCTTTCTGCAATTTCTTCCATCTTGATTGAAACTTTGATACTACTGTTTTAGTTTTCTTTTTGATTAATTTCTTGTTGTGCATTGATAAGCTTATCCTACCATCTATTATTTTCTGGTGTTGATTAATTAAGTACTATGTTATTTGAAGGCTTATCAGCCTCTTTTGCAAACCTTATTATTAGTGCTTCCAGTTTTTAAGTGGTTTTTCTCTCTCTTATCTGGTTCTTTATTGCACCTGTTTTTGCAGTTCATTAACTCCTTGAAAGATAATCTGAATGCTGAGGTGGCATTAGGCACAGTAACAAATGTTAAGGAGGCTTGTGCTTGGCTCGGATATACCTATCTTTTTATAAGGATGAAGATGAATCCTTTGGTCTATGGAATTGCATGGGATGAGGTACCATATGATATACTGAAATCATTAAGATTCCGAATTAACTATAGTGCAATTCATATGCTTCTATGATGGAATTGGATTCATATTGGATTTGTTCTTGAGTGATTTTCCATGGCTGGATGAATGGTTATTTTTCTTTGGAGGCTTATAGTTATTTGATAAATTTTTAATTTGATGATGATCAGTAGTATGAAGAGTTCTTTTGTTAATATTTATTTAAATTTCTGCTATTTTTGCATTTCCATGGTAATTGGTCCGTGTGAGATGGCTTCTGAAAATTGTTTGTGGGATCAGTGTGAAGCACATAGCTTAAAGCTTTGCCTTTCCACGGCCCCTTGACCTTTGGTCTGCTATGGCACAGGTTGAGATTTCCAATACGGTGGCACCAGCCTTGATTGGCATGTCATGATGTCCTTAAATCTTTTTGTACACCTTCAAATTTACATTATATTGATTAGCATGACTCAATTTTGCAAATTTTGTGGGTTCCTGTCAACTTTTTTCTGGTCATCAATTTTCTTTAGGTTTTTCTTTTAGAACTATTGTGTCACATATGCCACATTGTGCTTTATGTTCTCTATTTGTTTATAGTGAATAATCTTTTCAAGTGTTCTGTTTGATGTGATTTCCAATGGTGTTGCCTTTTCCAAGCCTTACTGCCATTATTTGCATAGGTGGAGAAATATAAGTCATCAAGGCCTATTTCTGAAAGTTACATTTATCTTCTTGGGTGTGTTGGTTGAGGACAGAATTGCATGTGATATATAATTAATCCTTTGATTTTTCAGGTTGTTGGAGATCCTTCGTTGAGTTTCAAACAAAGGTCACTTGTGGTTGATGCAGCACGTGCCCTTGACAAGGCAAAAATGATGCGCTTCGATGAAAAAAGTGGCAATTTCTACTGCACGGAGCTTGGTCGCATAGCTAGTCATTATTACCTTCAATACTCTAGTGTTGAGACTTACAAATGAAATGCTAAGGCGCCACATGAATGATAGTGAAGTTAGTATTAATTCTGAGTTTGTTTTTCAGTTTCCTGTACTTGTGTTTGTCATTGATTGTATTGTTTCTAAATTTTCAAATTGTATATCTTCTCAGGTAATCAACATGGTTGCTCACTCATCTGAATTTGAGAACATTGTTGTTAGAGAAGAGGAACAAGAAGAGTTAGAAACTTTGTTGAAAGTATCATGTCCTTTGGAAGTGAAGGGTGGAACAGCTGATAAATATGGAAAAATTTCAATCCTAATTCAGGTAGTTGCTCATTTACCCCACTATATATTTATACAAGCATAGATCTGAAGAACAAAATCATGATTTAATTAGCTATATAAGGCATTTATCTTTCTTTAACCTTTCATGCGTTTGTTATAATTTCTTGTCTATGGTTTTGTGTGTTGCCTTATAAAGTTATCAGAAGCGAAACCTCCCAACCATTGATTCATTTTGTTTCTCCAGGTTTACATCTCACGAGGTTCAATAGATAGTTTCTCATTGATTTCTGATGCAATGTACATCAGTGCAAGCTTAGCCCGTATAATGCGTGCTTTATTTGAAATTTGTCTGCGACGAGGGTGGGGTGAAATGACATCCTTCATGCTTGAATATTGCAAGGCTGTTGATCGCCAAATTTGGCCTCATCAGCATCCTCTTAGGCAATTTGACCGAGAGCTTTCTGCAGATGTCAGCTTCAGATCTTCGCTATTGGATCTTTTGCAGTTTCCTTTTTTAAATGTGGGCTGTTCTTTATTTGCAACGTGTATCCTTTCAGATCCTCCGAAAGCTTGAGGAAAGAGGAGCTGACCTAGATCGCCTCTATGAGATGGAGGAGAAAGACATTGGTGTTCTGATTCGCTATGTTCCTGGAGGAAAGGTAGGGATCCTCTTTTGTTTTACCATGTTATAGATTTAACCCTTTATTAATTTTTTGTTCTTGTACCTTTTTTTAAAAGTTGGTGAAGCAATATCTGGGATATTTTCCCTCCATCAGTTTGTCTGCTACAGTGAGCCCGATCACTAGAACTGTTCTCAAGGTTAGTTATGAACTTGATCTGATAGCTTTAGATAGCTTTATAGGCCAATGTTGCATGATATTCTATTACTCAAGAATTTATATTGTTCAATGACTTTATGGCTTGTACCATTTATCTAGGTTGACCTGGTCCTAAGTCCTGACTTTGTGTGGAAGGACCGCTTTCATGGTACTCGCAATAAGTTGGTGGATTCTAGTTGAGGTATAAAATATGAAATCTATATCATATCGGTTTGAACTTCTTTGATGTTCCTTTAACTTCAGTGATAATTATTTGAATTGTTTTATATTTCTGTTTAGTTGTGAATGTACTTGATTAATTTAAAACGTTTTGTGGGCCTTCTGTACGTTTGCTATGTATAATAATATGGAAGGAACGTAACTATCATCCTGTCGGGGCCCTGATTTTATCTGAATGAAATCACTAGTGATCAATACTTGAGCTAACTTAAATTTTTTTGGTTATGTTGAATGAGATTTTCTGGTTAGGTTAAGCTTCCTTGTAGGTTCCATTTAGCGAGAAAAAATTGTTATCATTATAATAATTTTTATGATAATAATCATAGTTAGGGTTGAATTGTATTTTGTAAAACAGTGGCGGTCTAATTCACTCTTTATTCTCCCCTTCAACCCTAACAATATCTCTTTGAAGAAGGACACCAACAATCTATTTTAAATTGATGAACCTAGATTTAGCCTGATGCCTAAAATGGGGTTATTTGTATATGCACCTGGAAAACCTCATAATTGCATACACATTACACATTTGCAAACTTTGTAGTTGCTTACCTCCTATAGAGTAAAGTCTTTTACAGATACGCACCTAGAAGGTTTATATGCAAACATTAATAGCTGAATTTATTTTGCATGTATAACATACAAGGATAGTTGTGCAAAAATATTGGTTTGACGTTGCAATTATGATTTTTTGTATATGTAACTATGAGGTTTTGTAAGGGCATATTTGTAAAAATAACCCAAAACAATCTACATGGTGATAGTTTTAGTATCAGCACTTGGGTATTTTCAGAATTTATGTCAAGAGGTTTCCAAATAACTATTATATAAAAGACATGTCGATTTGAAATTTGTGTTAATCTTTGAAAGATATTTTAGTGAATCAAACAAGTTATTTTTTCATCCATGAGAATCAAATTCCCAACAATCTGGTGGCATAAAGGAATCTTGTTACTCATCAACCAAGGATTTTAAGATCATGCATAATCTGATGGCAATGAGTTTGAAAATGCACACAAATGCCCACTCTTGTAATTGAACAGTGACAGGAAGGGATTTGTATTATCTTATAACCTTCAGTAACATTGGAACGTTTGTAGGATGAATCATTGTGAATACAATTTCTAGTCATAACATTATAATTTAAAGAAGTTTTATGGAGACCCTTGTTCTTTGCCTGTGACCTTTTCATCTGACTAGTTTTATGATTATTTATGTTCATTTTAAGAAAGCTGTCTTCATAGGTTAGTAAAAAAAAGTTCTCTAATTCCAGACTCCATTCTCTTTATACAGTATTTTTGGGTCCTTGGCTTATTTATGTTTTTAGGTGACTGCTGGACATGGGTTTGTGAAGAAAAACATAGGAATTAATTTAATAACCTGCAGACTAGTTTGTTTTGTCTAACTAAAATGTAGAAATGGGAGTAGTAGTTTTTTACGCTCATTGTGAAAACTGGTTTTCTTTTGACTGCAGGTCAAAATAAATGAGTCACTTTTATTTCTGTTGATTTTGTAAGCTATATACCTTAGGCATAGCCAATATTAAGACTTCTAGGTTTAAATATGTTTCTTCCATTTAATTTTGAATATTGTTGTCTGTTAATTGATAAATGTACCCATTTTGAGCAGGATTCTGAGAATGATCACATCTACCATTCAGAGCTCTTCACATTGACCAAGAAGATGGCAAGGGGAGAGTCTCAAAAGTTATCTTTTACTGTACCTATATTTGAACCACATCCACCACAGTACTTCATCCGTGCCATTTCTGATTCATGGTTGAATGCTGAAGCACTCTTCACTGTATCTTTCCATAATTTGACTTTACCAGAAGTGAGTATCATGAGAGATTGCTTTACTGCATCTTTATTTTCTGCCATGCACTAAGATCTATTTTTTTCCCGCTTTTAGACACAAATAACTCATACAGAATTACTTGACTTGAAACCGCTTCCGGTGACTTCTCTTGGCAATGAAGCTTATGAAAACCTGTATAGGTTTTCACACTTCAATCCCATCCAAACACAGGTCCTGATATTTTTAGCACAACTCAGATTTGTTTGATTCATTTTTCTCTTATTTCTTGATCACTTGTATTTAGCAATCTATTTTCCCATCTGATTTGCAGGCTTTTCATGTCTTGTATCATTCCGATAGCAATGTTCTTTTAGGAGCTCCAACAGGTAGTGGAAAAACTATATCAGCTGAGCTAGCAATGCTGCATCTTTTCAACAGTCAGCCAGATATGAAGGTTTGTTTAAATACTAAACTCAAATCAGATAAGCCTCATATTGAGTTACTAGTCTTTCAGGTAATTTATATTGCTCCACTAAAAGCTATTGTCCGGGAAAGAATGTTTGACTGGAGAAAACGGCTTGTTAATCAGCTCGGGAAGAAAATGGTACAAACTTTTCATGTCACTGAAATGAAGTTCTTTGAATGTATTTTAATAAGCAAGAATATTTTGTTAGGTCGAGATGACTGGTGATTTTACTCCGGATCTTATGGCCCTATTAGCAGCTGATATCATAATTTCAACTCCTGAAAAATGGGATGGTATAAGTCGTAATTGGCAAAGCCGAAGCTATGTAATGAAGGTAAGAAAAAAAATGTTCCATGATCACATTTCTTACTAGCACTTCCCTTTCCAACCACTTTAAATAGTAATCTTCTATCTCCCAATGTCTATCACTTTTTCCCTTTATCTTTTAACATGCCAACGAAATTTATAGGTAGGGCTTATGATCTTGGATGAGATCCATTTACTAGGAGCAGATCGTGGTCCCATTATTGAGGTATCCCTTCTTTAGCTTAATCATCATTATGTGGTTGTGAGATTATTATTTTTCATTTTAGCTTCATTCCCTCATTATTCTTATATAATTGCTGTCATATGAAGATGATGTATGCTTTCTTGTGCTAATTTCGGCCAATGTTTAGATGTTAAGGACATAGATGATCTGCATGCAGATGTATGCTTTCTCCCTTTAATGCTATTTAAATGCAAATTCTCTTATTTCTGTCAATAAAGCAGGTCTATTTTTTGAAAATAACACTTAAGAAAAACTTCTAATGCGGCTAGTAATTTGCACTGCTTGTTTCAGGTTATTGTTTCTAGAATGAGATACATATCATCCCAAACAGAGAGGTCAATACGGTTTGTTGGCCTATCTACAGCATTGGCAAATGCTCGGTCTGTTATATTGAACTCCAAATACTCAAAATTTTTGTTTATATTTCTTCTGTTTTAATCTCAGCTCTGTAATTATTTTCCTCTTTTGCTATTTTTATGTTGTCTAAATATGTTTTCCTTATCCCAGTGTCACCTAAAGGCTTACATGCTTATATGTTCCCCTTCTTCATTTCATTCATACAATATGTTTATCTTGCTTTATTTTCCATTATTTATGATGATTATCGGAATTGTTCTGTGCTGTAGATCCCATCATATGCTCCATTTTCATTGAATATCTTGATTACAGCAGTTAGGTTTATATGTGAAGAGAATATTAATCTATTTTGTTACTGTCAGTTCTCTTATTTTATGACCTTCTGTTGCCTTGAGAGGTTTAGTAGCATTTTGACTTTTGTAAGTTGCATTGTAAGGCTTTTTGCACTTGGAATGTTGATTAGGTTAATGCCCTGTTGAGGAATTGTCTTATGCTGTTAGTGTATATCTTTTGTCTTCAGTTACTAGTATAGTACCTTTTTTCCTGCCATACTTGGTGGATTCACTGCATGAATTTTGCACTGGATTGCATGTTCCTATTGGTCAAAGTTTTTACTGTTACTGAATGTTGCTTGATAAGACGCTTGTTGCTATTTGTCATTGTATTTTTGTTTTTAGCAATCTTTGAGGAGTTGGTTTCCTTTTTTATCCAGTGATTTGGCTGACTGGTTAGGTGTGGAAGATATTGGTCTTTTTAATTTCAAGCCAAGTGTGAGGCCTGTGCCTCTTGAAGTTCACATACAGGCAAGTGCATGTCCTCTATCTATTTTATCATCAAGATAGTTTGGTAAAGAAAGGCCCTGGGACCTCTTTTTAAGGTGAAATGGTTGCATCAAATGCAATTATGTTCATGTTGTCAATGTTCTATGCAAGTGGATTTTTCTGGAGGTTGATTTGAACTTTAGTTTCAGTAGTTTGCTTAGCTAGGGTTCCCTTGCTTATCAAGGATCTATTTTATCATCAAAGATAGTTTGGTGATCTTTGATCTGTCAGTCTCATATCTATCATTTGGCTTCCCAAGCTCATCAAGGATTTGCATAGCATGACTGAGTTGTCATTAACCAATTGCTGATGTTTCATTGACTTGTCTTCTCTTGTCTACCATGGGCAGGGTTATCCAGGGAAGTTCTACTGCCCCAGGATGAATAGTATGAACAAACCTGCATATGCTGCCATCTGCACCCATTCACCGTCTAAACCAGTTCTTATCTTTGTTTCATCTCGTCGTCAGACAAGGCTTACTGCACTAGATCTTATACAGGTAGGAAGCTGCTTTAGTTTTCACTAGCTGAATTTTAAATAGGTAGCTTTATTTGTTTTGCTTAAACTTAATTGCAGCATGCAGCATCAGATGAACATCCTAGGCAATTTTTGAATATCCAAGAAGAGGATTTGGAAATGGTCCTTTCTCAAGTAACTGATAACAACTTGAGGCATACTCTGAGGTTTGGAATTGGTTTGCATCATGCCGGACTTAATGACCGGGATAGGTCTCTGGTTGAGGAGCTGTTTGCAAACAGCAAGATACAGGTGTTATTATTTTTTCCCTATGCATTGCCTGAATGTCCATAGCTATTTTATAGTTGTGGAGACTAGGATTCAAATTAATTTAATCTTTCACAAGATGCTCACTCTGTGAAAGCGCCTTTTGGTTTGTAGATCCTGGTATGTACCAGTACACTAGCATGGGGTGTTAATCTTCCTGCTCATCTTGTCATTATAAAGGTATTAAGTTGCTCAGTTAGTTGCCATGGATGTTGTCCTTCAGTGAGGCTTACTGAATATATTCATCTTGGTTGCAGGGTACTGAATACTTTGATGGAAAAACAAGAAGATATGTTGATTTCCCTATTACAGATATCTTGCAAATGATGGGCCGTGCTGGTCGGCCACAATATGACCAGCATGGGAAAGCTGTTATTCTTGTCCACGAGCCAAAAAAGAGCTTCTATAAGAAGGTTAAAAGAAACAACCATCCATTTATCTGATGCGCTCTTTATAGCAGTTATTGAACTTATTAAATGTCTTAATTGCAGTTCCTTTATGAACCATTCCCTGTTGAGAGTAACCTGAGGGAGCATTTGCATGACCACATCAATGCAGAAATTGTTTCTGGAACAATTTCCCATAAGGAAGATGCGCTGCATTATCTCACTTGGACATATCTCTTTCGACGCTTGGTATTGTATTCACACTGATTATTTTGTGTTCATGTCTCACTATCTTAGTATTAGTATTAGCACCAATTGGCTAAACTCTTTATGCCTTTCTTTCACCTGGCGCATAGTTTCTGGATTTTAGTGCTGAGATTTTTAATTGAAGTCTGCTGTAATGAATCACGCTTTTTACCATGTGTGGTGTATGTTTATTTTTTGGAAGTTAACAAGTGATGGACATTTGAAGATGGTATGGAAAGAAGGAATGGTAAATTGGGATGCAGCTTGATCAAATTTGAGGCCTTGAGTTATATATATATATAGTGGGTTCGCAAATGCATGTTTGAAAACAGTGAAACTGTCAAAGTTATCTTAAATGTATACTTATGAACTATGGCAACTTAATCATTGTCTTTTGATTACTTTGGGCGGTGAACATCTTAGGCCCCTTGAAAATGCTGGGTGCATGTTCGACAGAGCAAAGTCATCGACTTGAAATGTATTTTAGCCTGCTAGTAGATTCCTGTGTAGGCACTAACAGGTGATGATTGTTAAATTCTTTTGCCAACAGGTAGTAAATCCAGCTTATTATGGATTAGAGGATGCAGAATCCAATACTCTCAATTCTTATCTTTCCAGGTACATACAAAAAATTTATTCAACTCCTCTTAGCTCAGAACCATTTGAAGTTTGGATGAGAAATCACGTTGACTGTATCTTGTTAAACAGACTAGTGCAGACAACATTTGAAGACCTGGAAGACAGTGGATGTATCAAGATGAACGAGGATTCTGTTGAGCCTTTAATGTTGGGTTCTATAGCATCTCAGTATTATCTAAGTTACATGACAGTGTCAATGTTTGGATCAAATATAAGCTTGGATACTTCACTGGAGGTAAGATATTACCTTCTGGAATTTGAATATCTCCACATTCATATTGATGCTATTCTTATGTATACTAACTTGTATGTTGCTTTAATTCCTAGGTCTTCTTGCACATTCTTTCTGGTGCTTCTGAATATGATGAGCTTCCTGTACGACATAATGAGGTAATTATTTTCATGGTATATAATCTTTGAAATGCTTTTACAATTTTACAGAATATTCGCTTATTTGATAGTGTTCCTAAATGTAGCATCATCACGAGCTCAATGAATACCCTGAAATGCAGCCTTTGTCAAGTATATCATTTTGAAAATGTGGCCCTTCTTGTCTTTGGGCTAAAGAGTTATTTACTGGAAATTAGATCTTTGTAATATGTTTTTTAGTTTTTCCTTTCTGAGAATAATACTTGTCTTTTGCTTGTTTCTCTAGGAAATCAAGATATATGCAAATAATTATTTTCAAAGAAGCTGAGGTTATATGACATAATAGTCTAGGATTGACCAGTTTATTACATCTTTTTTGCAAAGTAAATCCTTGTTCAAGGTATTCAACAATATGGGTTGAAAGTACTACCACTGTATTACTCGGTTCTCTTTTGGTAGTTCTTGTCATTTATATTGGTTCAGTGCAATACTTTAGGTGTTTATCTTTATACTTTCCTTTTGTGTGTTTCTTTGTTTACCCTTTGAAACTTTTGGATTTTCCATTACTTTTTAATAAAATTGTGATATACATCAGGCAAACTGGAAAATTTATCTGAAGGTAGATGGCAATAAATATGGATGCAGACAATGCCAATATAAAGAAATGAAATGATAAAATGTATAAAATGCCTTGAAAGCATGGCTACTGGAAGAAGAATAATTTTGACGGTGAGGTTAGAACCACAATATAGAACAAGATACGACTAAATTTTACTATTGAGATTGATGGAGGTGTGCCTTAAAGGTTGTGAACTTGCTTAACATTAAGTTTATATGTCCTCAGCAGCATAATTTTTATGTGTTGATTTGTTGAATTATAGCATAGGAGATTCTATATACCACTTAGCCTCATCTTGTTATAAGAAATTGGTAAGTCATCAAGTAGGATCTTCTGTTTCTTGTGGTTCATTTATCCTTTGTTTGCTCATATCACTTAGGAAAATTTCAATGCAACATTATCCAAAATGGTCCCATATCTGGTAGATGAGCACCGTCTTGATGACCCACATGTCAAAGCAAATTTACTATTTCAGGTATGGATAACTTCTATTGCTATTTTGTTCTGCTTTATTTTCACCTCAGAATAGGTCCATCTTTTCATAAGTGCTTTGCACCATATTCTGGATTATCAGTAGATTCTAATATTGCAGGCACACTTCTCCCGGTTAGAGTTGCCCATAAGTGACTATGTGACTGATCTAAAATCAGTTTTGGATCAAAGTATACGTATTATCCAGGCTATGATTGATATATGTGCCAATAGTGGATGGCTCTTGAGCTCACTTACTTGTATGCATCTCCTTCAAATGGTTATGCAGGTATTCTTTCTTCCACCCCTTCTTTATACTTGAATATTGCAAATTAACATTTATGAATTGATATCATATCTGCTACATTTGGCATATCATTTTCACAACTTTGAATGGTGATATAAATTCAAAGATTTGCTATACAGAAGTGAAAAAGGCCAAACATCAATTTATGGCTATTCTTTTCAGGCCAACTTGCTTTTTGCCTGCTTACAGCAGCAGCCCAAGGATCTCACTTTTGGGTTTGTTGACATTTTGCAGATATCCATATGGTCATTTTTTTTGCAGGTACTTCATGATGTAGGATTCTAGTTCTTGCTGCCCTATTTTTATCCAAAGACGAGCTTAATAGGCACATTGGCAACTACCGATAGGTGTAAATTTGTGTCTGTGTGTGTGCACGAGCAACAAAATCTTCCTACTTCAAATAATTATTTTAAGATTTTTGGCTATTAAGCATGCAATGTAACGAGGAAAAGTCATCCTGCTTGAGGTTTTATTATTTATTTTTTACATCAAGCCTGTTGAGTGAACATCTTTTGAGTTCAATTCTTATTTCCCATATTAGGGCTGCTTGGATTAAGTCCTGAGTAGTCTGTGAAAGCTGTGCATTAATTATATTTTATGGTCAAACCTTTTAATGTAAACTTAATAATTCTTTCACACTGCTTCTTGTGTTTCCTTATCAAAATGATATCATGTGTTAGTTTTGAGGAAAAAGCTATCTTCATAGCTCACTTACATTCTTCAAGGAGCAATGGGAAATAAGACTAGTGTACTTGTTTTTGAATCAGCATACTTTCCTGAAATGTTGATGTCTTGAGTTAAGCACATCAGTTTCATTTATGATTTCAGGGTATGTGGTATGAGAAAGATTCCTCCCTGTGGATGCTACCAAGCATGAATGATGATTGTCTAAGTCATTTAAACAAACTAGGCTTCTTGACTTTGCAAGATCTATTGGATGTTACAGACATGAAGTTGCAAAGGTTGCTCCAACAATCTCCTGCTTCTGAGTTGTATAAGGTATTTTGCTTAACTAGAGTGCAACTTTACTAGAGAATTTTTTGATGTCATAGCATGAGTTTGTGTATTACCAAATTTATATGGCTGAAAATGTTGGAGGCTTTACTATGGTTAACTTCATTGCCCATATGATGACTGCATTTGTATAGTTTCAGAAATTCAAGTCAGTTACTTATGCAGTCTCTGCCTTTGTCTAGTTCCTTCTTTACAGTATTAAAACTTTGACCGAGTTCTCCTACTGGTCCAACCCAATTTTGTCACTTGTTCTTAAACATCAAGTTTGTCTTTAATATTATACGTATTTGTTCCCCTTATACTTCAATCTGATTGTAGTTTACTGGATCGGTCTTGATCTTGATCATGCTCATGATCCCAAACAGCTTCTCAGGCCCTATCAATTCTCATCCAATGAAATGCAAAACTAATCGTCTCATTTTATGTTCTTATCACTGTCCTACTTTACTAAGCTGTCAAACCAAATACTGATGTACAATCTGTAATGATTTTGACTCCTATGTGAAGTATGATCTTGGTTCCTCCAACTCAGTTGATCATGATGTTTCTTTCACCATTGTTTGAGATTACCTCGATCCAATTAAGGAAATCTGATAATCTTTTATGCTCAAGTTTCTGGCTTGATGATAAACTTATTCAGTTAAATATATATCCTTTTAATGTTTGAGAAAGTGCCTCAACTTCATCTTTAATAACAGTTGTTATCCTGGTTCCAGGTCCAACTTAACTGTCTTTTTTACCATACTCTCAGCAGCTTTTCCTTTACAATTTCCCTTAAAAATTCAACAGATGATTAATCAGATTTCTCCTAATTTATACTGTGAGTTTGATGTTTCTTTGATGATTTTAACAATTTCTTCTGGTAACTGTCTTTTTTCTCCTTGTCAACTCCTTATTAGCTTGATTACTCATGTTTTATTCTGTCAATTTTTGCTTATTATCTAATGTTCATAGTTTTTTACCATAGTTTTTCTGACTGACGAATTTCTGTTGATTCAACATTTCTTTCAAATTCGGCTGGTAGTCTTGTTTTGTTTCAATACAATGAAAACAGTTGGTTTGTCATTATATATAAATAGATATAACTTGGTTCTTATTTCATTTCTGCAGGATCTCCAGCACTTCCCACGCATTCAAGTTAACATGAGACTTCAGAAGTCTGATAACGAAGGTTCAAAGCCTCCTGTTCTTAATATCAAATTGGAAAAAACAAACTTTAGACGCTCTACATCAAGGGCATTTACCCCTCGATTCCCAAAGGTAAAATTTTCTGGTTTTAACTTCAACATGTACAATTTTTCATATTTTAAATGATCAAACTTAAAAATGTTGCTTGAATATCCAACAAGTTTTCACATCTATGGATTTATGTTACGGATATTATAATAATCTCTGTTCTCTATATGCATTGGTTATGGTTATTTTATTGTTAGCCTTGTCTAGACAGTTATTATGCCTGGTTTTCGGGGATCAGAAAGGAATCTAAGGATAGCGACCTTTGAATAGCTCCTGAGCTATCAACAGAGTGCCCTTGATGGAAATGTATTCATTGAGGTGGTGGACATGAGTCTAGTTTTATGTCAATCTTTTATGAAGGAGTCCCAATGCTCAACTTTCTGGTGGACATATAAACAGTTCAGGAGTGAATATAGATATGGTATCATAAAATATTGCTCACATCTTTCCTGGTTATTAGGAGAATAAGAAATATCATGATGGGAAGCATTATCTCAACTAATGATGACATTTTCCTCTGAATTGTCTGCTTGCAGACCATGAATTGATCTGTCTGTTCTGTTTTGTATAATGGAACATATTTAAATTCTTAAAACTTTTTATTGGTTTGCAGGTAAAAGATGAAGCCTGGTGGTTGGTTCTAGGGAATTTTACAACATCAGAACTTTACACTCTGAAACGAATTAGTTTCTCTGATCGGACAACTACTCGCATGGAGCTACCAAATAACTCCATCAACCTGCAGGTAAAAATTGCATATGCAATCTTCATTTGTGTTTTATCTGCTCTCTTTCTTTGTCCAAACAAATTCAAGCAATAGCACATATCATGGATAGTGTGTCAAAACGAGTTGGTGGGTTGGGTTAGGTTTTGACCTAATCAGATTATGCTTGACCTGATCTGACCTGGTTATTAGACTGATTGACCCAAACTTATCCAAATAACCCATTTAATTATATTATAATAAAAATGTGATTAATTTTAACACACCCAACCCATTTAACTAAACTCTCACATGCTAATTTATACAGCATATTCATTTTAATTGGGGTCATTTTGGGTCTTAGGCTAGTTGGCTTCTTGGTTTGTGACTGATCTAAATTTTCACACCAATAAACGGTATAGATCCGTTTTTGACCCAAATCCTCCCAATTTATGTTGTTAAGTTTATGGTCATGTCTGATATTGACACCCCTAATTGTCGCAAGAGAAATTACATGATTTAGACCAGCATAAACAAATAAAGGCCTTTGACATATAGTTCTGGAAGTAGCATCATGCTATTGTCTATAATAATGAGAACCTAATCAACCATTCAAATCATCATCATTCGTCACTTCGGCCTTGTAATTGTTTTGAGCATCCTATTCTAATCCTTATTCTTTATTATTCTTCCCCCAGGAAACCAAGCTGCTGATTATATCAGATTGCTATCTTGGTCTAGATCAAGAGTTCTCCCTTGGAAAACTGAATCATTGATTGATACTCTGCCATCCAAAGCATGATCGCTGCTCTCAACTGTATACTATTCACTACTGTTCAATGAAAAGTGTACTGCAACATTAGACAGTATGTTAAGTTGAGAGTCAAATATTACTTATATCCTGCAAAAACGAGAAATTACATGAAATAGAAAGCTGTCTTCAGTATTGAGAGTTGCATTTTGTTTTGGTCATGCTTGCTAACAATGGGCAGCCACAGCATACTTCCTATTTGAATGCTCGTTTGATTGCTGCATACTCGTGTCACCAACGATCTGATTCGGGGCAGATTAACGGTCATCACACAACCCGAAATATCTTGTGAGCAAGGTTGGATGGTATGTCTTTTATTGATATTGTAGATTAAGTACCATACATTGCACCACATACCATACAAGCTGCTTGGTATTCTACTTTCTAGTTGTGCTCATCAAGTATATTATTATGCACACTATCATCCTATTTTATTGTTTTGTGATTTACAAACAAGAGCTTTGACTAATTTAGTTCTAGTGGATCAATATGCAAGTCTAGGTAGCTCATCTTATCCGTATAAGTTTTTAGTGTAATTAGTGTTTATCGACATCAGAGCTAGTATAGTTAGTTATGCTTGTAAGATGGTGAATTTAACAAGTATCCACATATTGTACTTCTGAGTTCATTTGGAACTATATATAAATGGAAAAAAAAAAGAACCAAGAGAAGTATCTTGAAAGCCAAAATAAATTCCAACTTGATACATTCAAATTTATGCATAGTGACAAAACACATTTTATGTCAAGTCCAAAACATCAAGCTTAGTAGGTTTCTTTTCATCGGATTTAGAAGAGCATAGATGATAATGCTATATCTTAAATTGACAATAGAGGCCCATATGCATCTTTATGAAGCCTGGGAATTGGATTGGCCGCCAATGGAACAGCCCTTTGCAGTGTGAGTCCATAGGCCTCCTCCATGTCCAGGTTCTCAGGAGACATTCCCTCTGGCAATGCCCAGTCAAAAGCATGGACTAGAGTGGCTAACATGAACTGGACCATCCTCAGGCCCAAGCTCATTCCGGCGCAGATCCTCCGGCCGGCCCCAAATGGTATCAGCTCGAAGTTGCTCCCCTTCACATCGACATGAGCATGTTCTCCGCCTGGAAGGAACCGAGAAGGATTGAACTCAAGTGGATAGTGCCAGACTTCCGGGTCACGGGCAATGGCCCATACGTTAACAAAGAGCGTAGCAGACTTCGGTATTTGATATCCAGCGGCCTCACAAGTCTCCGAGGCTATTCGGGGGAGGGAGAGAGGTGTCCGAGGAGGGTGTAAGCGGAATGTCTCTTTGATGATGGCTTGCATGATGGGGAGTTTGTGCAGGTCAGATTCTGATAATGAGCCGGCTCTGGCCGATGATCGAGTCGAGCTCAGTCTGGGCCTGAGCCAGGATGTCGGGGTGTCGAATCAGCTCTGCCAATGCCCATTCTACTGTGCTTGCAGTCGTGTCCGTCCCTGCTGTGAATAAGTTCTGAGAGCAAAATAAAATTAGAATATTAGCTAACTTTTTTGTGTGTTTATGTATGAGAAATGTTAAATCGAATGATTAAATTACAGTAAATTGTGACACGAAACCATTGGACTTGTCTTGAGATGGTTGTGTTGATGATCTCGAGGCACATCCAATGGTTTTGTGTCACATTTCTTCATTCGATATAGCATTGCTCCATATGTATACCAACAAAGAAAGAAGTGAGCAAAGATGCAAAGATGCAATGCATTTGCATGCATGAAACTTCTTACCAAAAGCAAGGCCTTGATATCAGTATCACTGAGCTTCCCTCCACCTTCTTCATCCTCCCACCCTAACATCACACTCAACAAATCACCAGCAGCAGCACCACCACCACCATCACCTCCGGCGACTCTCCGGTGCTCCTTGATAATCCCATCAAAGAACTCATCATACCTCTTATGAAGCTTCTTCATCTTTCTCACCACTCCTTGAACATCCAATGGCCGGAGCCAAGGCACAAAATCCCCCACATTGAAAACTCCGGCGAGCCTCATGAGTTCCACCACCATCTCCTTAAACTCTCCGGCCTCTCCCTCCTCCGCCTCCATGAACACTCTCCTGCCCACAGTGGCCCTGGCCAGCGCATTTGTCGCGCAGCTATTCACTGCCTTCCCGACATTCACCGGCATTCCTCTAGCCTTCTCAAGCACTCCGGCGAGCAACGCCACCTCCTCCTCTCTGACACGCCTGAAATCCTCAAGAGCTCTAGTGGAGAAGAGGTGGAGAGCACAGAGTCGCCGGAGATTGCGCCACCGGGGACCATATGGTGCAAAGACAAGGTCTTGGTAGTTGTAGGCAATGTGTTCAGCCCCGGAGTTTGGAGGTCGGTTGGAGAAGTTGCTGTCGAGAGACCGGAGAACAGCTGAGGCAATAGCGGCCGATGAGGCGACAACGACATTGACGGAGCCGAATCGGAGACGAAAGAGAGGGCCGTAGGACTTGGAGAGAGTGTGGAGAGTGTGGTGTGGCTTGTGGCCTAGTTGAAGGAGGTTGCCAAGGATTGGCCAACCTTTTGGACATGGTGGCAATGGAGGATGGTTCTTGGTGGTGTTGTTCTTGGTGGTGTTAGTAATGGAGGAGATGATGAAGAGGAGTAGAGAAGAGAGGAGGAGAGTGAGGAGGAGTAGTAGTAGGAGAGGAGCCATTGAATTGAAGAGGCTTTGTTTTGTTTGGTGTTTGTTTTATAGTGATACAAAATGGGATTCAATCTTACCATTCAACGTTCAGTTCAATCTAACATTCATGTGTTTGTTTGTCTATCTAACTTCGGTGCCACCCGCCAACATGCAAGGCAAGTGTTTGTTTGGAGGGTAGTGATGTTTATTAATTAAGGGAATATTTGGTTATATATTTATTTATTTTGAAGTTTAGATTGAATCATTAAGGGTTCAAGAATGGAATATTTAGTTTTATTTTCATTGTTTTACTTTTAAATCTTTTATGGTTGTACCAACCACATTGTTTTGATTATGATAGTTGTTTAGAATAAAAAGAAAGGGATACTTTTCTTGTGAGCTGAAAATGGGGAGTAGGAAATTGGTGGGTGTAGAATGAATGATTATTAGAATATTAGAGTTTTATTTTTCTAAATAATTTTTTTTACATCATCTATCTATATTATTAAATTGGAGTAAATTGGTAATAGATAATTTTAATTTTTTTTTAAAAAAAATCAAAAATCAAAAAATTAGATTTATAATTTTTTTTAAATTTATGTTTTAAATCAATTGTCCCGTTTAGTTGTTGACTCTCTATTAGCAAGATTATTTGTTATTATATAACCATTATTTTTTAGAAAGTTCTAAGCAATGTGAGGGCCATTTAGTAGTTAAAAAGCTAAAACTCTAACAAAATATATTATCCAAAAAGAGGGGGAAAAGAGAAATACTCATCTAAAACCTGCTGCAACAACCATTCTACAACCAACGGACCCTCAGTCCAGCGGTCTCAACCCCGTCGCGGGTTTGAGTGACTCGCGGGGGGGTTACTGTGGCGATCCTGTGCGACACTGTGGAGCCAGCGCTTGACTGGCACTATTCCCATGTGCAAGCCAGGAGTTGATCCCAGAACCTCCCGCCCCTTTGTTCGGACTTAGTGGATGGTCACTTGACCACCCGCTCTATTCGTCAAAAAAAAACAACCATTCTACAGACTATAAAAGGGCAATTAGAGATGGTCAAGAAGACCACAAGATATGCAATTAATTAATTAATTGAAACAAAAAGACAAAAACAAAAAGTTTCTTTCCAGAAGGAAACCCTAACAAATTGAATTATAAGCAAACAGTTACTTTCCTATTATCAACCTAAAATAGTATAGAGATCTGATCAAGACCAAAATTTCATTAGTTTAAGGAATCCAATTATAATATCTGTCAATGAAACTGAAACAGAGTTTTGCATGCGGTTTCATGTTGAACTGGTTGATTATAGGAATCTACATAGATCATTCATCACTCTACTTACATAGGTGAGCAACCTTTGGGGCATTAATTTGCTTTTCCAGAAGGAAACAATGGCAGGCTTGAATTGCAGATCCACAAAGCTTCTTTTAAGTAATACAAATAGAACCAATGTCATCAGAGATGTGATAGTTTGTTGCTCGAATAGTCAACACCGCGCGAAATGCAGTCTTCTACTTTTTCGACAACAGCTGGAGCATTTACATCGGCAGTTTAATCCTGCAGAAAGCCCAAGAATAAGAAATATCATTATGATTTTGTTTATTTCTCAGAAATGCAGGTAAGAGAGCGGTTGTTGAAGAAATTCGAGCAAAGCTGTCAGTTGTATATCAGTTTCATGCACAAATTGTCAAGGCTATTCTATATGCATGTTAGTGCAGAGGTTTAAGGCAAAGCATGTGGATCATTTGATAGCTAAATAGCAGAGAAAACTAACCAGTGTCCGAAGATTCAATCCTCATCACTGTCAAAGACAATGGCCTTTCTGCGATGGACTGGCCTCCTATCAGGAGAGTCCCCATCAGAATCAATCTCCTTGCGCTTAAGACTGCTCCGTCCTGTTTCCTTGGCTTTTTGCTTTGGCGCCTTCAAAATGTACAGACGCTAAAATAATGTTTTAACACAAGTGACAAATAAAAGCATTAACTGCAAAAGTCAATCCTGTTGACTATGTGCTATTCCAGCAGGCTAAAAAGTCAATCAGACATCTATGACTACCGGACACTGCCAAAGTGACTATCAATGTTGTAATAAGAATAAGAATGAGAATGAAAATAGAGCTCAGCAAACTTGAATGTATTACCTCATCCTCTTCTTCAGATCCAGTATTACCGTCTCCAGCATCATCCTCTGCATCTTGTTCCTCATCATACTCATCCTCCTGATCTGGGTCTCCTCTTCTATGAGAAGGGGAATGCTCAATATCCTCACCATCAGTTTCATACTCTGATTCCTCTCTCTCACTTTCAGAGTATTCTTCCACCGGGCGTCTCGATGAATGAGCAGCAGGGGCAGATGGCTTCCGGTGAATATTCTTATATGCCTGTGGATGATGATTGAACTAGGAACTGGTTAGAAGTTTATGGGAGAAAACCTATGCAAGAAAATAATCACTACCAACAAGCTGAAACCAAATATGGAGTTCACAAGCTCACCCTTTTTGCATTCATGCGCCTTTCAGCATGACCTTCTACTTCCAGATCTTCTTCAAAGCGATTACGAGCAGCAGTCCTACGAGAACTATAGTAGTCCTCAGGTTCATCATCCTGGGAAGTTGAAGGCCATAATGTTAAATAACAAATTATTTCATTCTCATATGGCCTAAAGACTAAGCTAGTTCAAGTTCCACCACACCAAGAAGTGATGTTTTATAAATTATTTTTAAAAATTTGAGCAAGTGTGTTTCAATGAGCTTGCATGCGCATGATTAGAAAAAAAAATAAAAAAAAATAAAGAAGACTCCATACAAGCATCAAAGAGTTGTCCAAAGACTCCAAACTCTTATCTACTACTGGACAAACATGGCTGTTACTAACTAAAAAAACATATACTATGAAGTTAAAGCATACATCCTATTTCCGAAACGAGCGAATAAAACAGAACTAGAGAAATAAAAATGAAACAAGGGATTTCAAAATCTTTTCTTCCAGGGACACAAACCGATCTTCAGAATTTATAAACATGTAAGAACTTGAGCAGTTCCTTCACTTCAAAGTATCCAATAGAGAATACCCATGTACTATTATTCTTTAATTCTGTATCAGAAATGCAGTGATCACAAAGTCAATAAGATATACTAAAGATGCAGACCTCTTCCAGTGCATCCTCCAAAAATCCTGGAGAAAGTTGCCGCCCCCCCTTGTCAGCAGGTGGTACATACTTGCGGTTTACCTTTTCCCGTTTCCGATGAAGAAGCTCATTAGCCCTAATAGTTTGCCCTTCAGCCTGCAAATTATTATTATTTTTTTTTTAGCATTAGATGACAGCAGACTCACAGGGAAAAAATGCAAGTTAAATTTAAGTCAAAAGTAAATGAACTACAAACTTGCTACATATGTCAATAAGCAGAGCTCAGGACATAAAGACAAAATTTACAAAACTTGAGTGATTAGTTACAAAAAAGAAAAAAAAAGAAACCACAGATGATAATAAGTATAAAGAGAAAATTCAATAACAGAATATGGACTTTCATATAATGATTATAAAAAAAAAAATAATACATGGAAACATCAATCAACAAACAAGGCAAGCATCCTCCACTTAATGGGGACTGTAATAAGAATACCCCTACATAAATTAAATTTCTTGATACGAAGTTCCAAAGCAGGAGCAAGAAATCAGAGTTCTAGGAGATCTTTGACAATTACCATATAAGAACCAAGTGATGTTACAAGACAATACAACTTCGTGTTGAAATCACTTTCAAAAAACTAATTAATTATTACAGGTAGGCAGAACTATTCAATTATTACATGTTTTAAATTCATCCAACCAGGAATAAATGTATGTTGTATTTCCAGACTTACAAAAAATGTAGGCATAGAAAAAAATAGCCAGTTAAAGAGACAAAATATATACAAGACAAGGGTTAAGAATCAATTATAACTTAAATAGCATTTGACTGCTGCCAAAGCAGAATGGAAAATCCCTATGTAATAATAAGCTTCAAACCAATAGAAACATTGATCATATATTAATACATGAGTAAGAAAATGGAATTCTTGTTTACCTTCTCCTTTTCTTCCTTCTCCTTCTCTGGATCAATGTCTGTTATACAATTTTTCACCTTGTATACCTTTTATGCCGTGGAATCAACAAGTGATTAAGAGGCTGATGAGACTTTGATGATAAAGAAGATGGCATAAACCTCATCTTTCTTAGAAGCCTTCCTTGAGATTGCAGAATACCCTGCATTAGTAGCAAAAGAATGGATAGGCCGTATATAGCAATTAGCCATAGCTTGTAGAGAATAAAACCATCACAACAATCATTGACATAAAAAGATAGAAATGGACACATCCTATGAAGCACCTTTCCATGTCTAAGGAAAAGATGGGTTTGATCATGATGTGACTCATGGACAGATATGTCAAGAACTTCATTTCCAATTAACAACTGTAAACTTCCATCTTCCCACTCCACGAAACGAGCATTGCTTTCATACTGTAACAAAAATGAATAAAATCTTGGGGTTATATAAAAGAAGAGGATTCAGTTATTAACAGCACCATAAATAAATAAAACATGACTGCCATGTACAACATGCATGCAAATAAATCAATAGATATATGCATAATCAAGTCAGTAGTTGATCACAACCTGACTGCTACATGCTCAATTGTTAGATAATAACGAATACTATTAACAAACTGCTCCTCATATGGCTGCAGGCAATAGAATAAGCGATCACTTGGCACATCAGGTACAGGTCACTTATGGACCAAGATTCAAATGTCCAAATTCCAGTATTCAGCTATCATCAAGAGAGTAAAAATAAAATGCAGTTTACGCAACAGAATTCATCAGGAAGAGTGACTTAATTTCGTGATGTAATTGTGAGAATTGCTAAGCAATGGGGAGATATTAATGCACACTTACTCCGGTAGTGCCATCAGGGTTTCTTGTACGTCTCCAGCGTACAATATTGTCCTCTAGACGTATACGTTTCTTAGTTCCAGATTCATCAGTGACAAATACATCCTCTTCCACATATGTCTTTGGATCAAATGGCTTTGGTTCAATGCCCATGATGTTAGACACTTTGATCATGTTCATCTGAAAAATGAATGATTTGATCATAGCTTGTTGCTGGTCAAGAACTTAGAAAAATAAAATCATCTCCATGTCCAGTTGACAACTATCTATAAACAATTATATAAGTGAAAGCAATTCAGGCTTCTTCACATCAAGGGCTAGTATAACAATAAACAGTAGAAAGGGATAAACAATTTTGGCCGAATAAAAATTCCCTTATCAATAGCAAATGGACATATAGATACATATCTTATCAATTCTTAAAGGACAAACAATTTCCTAGAACAAGAAAAGAAGCAGATAAGACATAATAGATGGGATTTCCTGAGTAAGATGTTGAATGAACTGGTCAATCACTCTGATTGTCGGATAACAACGCTTAGATTAAATTCAAGAATACACTATAAACATTAGATCTGTGTCCCTCATTTCTGTCTCACAACATCATGGTGACATGGCTTGTAATAGAAGAGGAAGACTCACCCTGTCCGGCGGACCTGGAGGTCGGCATAGTGGAACCTCTATTTCGAGAGGTGGTCCAACTGGCTTTTCTTTTGGCTTCTGTTCAAGGTTCTCTTCTTCAGATTCATAGGGTGCATCTTCATCAGGCACAACATCTTCTGGTCTCATGTCTTTTTCATAGCCACCTTCCTCCTCCATGGTAGATCTCTAGCATGAGGAAGAATAATAAATAAGGTGATAGTGTCAAAGAATAGTGAGGAAAAAAACAAAATTGATAGATTTTAATACAAATAGAATGAATCATCAAGTAGACTATCAGTCTTCCAAGCAAAACTTAAATGAACAATTTAGTTTAAAAAACACACAATTTTATTCTAGTAATATACATCTATAGTTTGATTCAGTTTAAAGGTTGCATGTTATATTATATGAAATTAAAATCTTCTTGCCAACTCATCCTGATTTGCACAAATGACTATCATAATCTACATATTGTGCCAACATATGTCAAAACAACAAACAATTTTTGGCAGTGTAAAGCATAACTTATCACACAAAGCAATAAAGCATATAGGATCATGTGTTGCCTCACGTGAGAATCTTGTTCCAATTCATTGTGAACAGCATATTCATCAGGTTCCTCCTCATCCGAGTCTCCAAAAACATCACGAACAACTTCATTGTCATCTTGCTCATTTGGTGACCTGTGACAGATTTGGAAATCACATGGTCATGAGCAATGCAGTAAATGTTCCTCTGTTAGAGCAGATAACACATGTCAAAGACAAACTATGCACAACAGGGAGGAAAAATCATATTAGCATGGGCATGTGTAAGAGAATAATCCATCACGTGAACATAACTACATTTTTTGACAAATGCAAGGAGCAAAGCAGCTTTCTCTATCAAGAAGAACCGAAAAGATATATGTCAGAAAAGTTAATGAAACTTTACCTTTGTGTTCTCCTTTGATCAACCTCCTCATCTTCATGGTCATTATCCATATTGGTTTTCATCAGAACCCTCAGATTCACTAGCAATTAGTACTACATCCCTTCTCCTGCTTGTTACCACCCTTTGCCCATACCCTTCTTCTTCACTTTCAGCATCTTTTCCTCCACTTTCAATCTTTTGCTCACTGATTGCTCTCTCTGGAGAACTCTGAACTCTTTCTCCTTCACTATCTCCTTGTTCAGGATCTACGTCGTGAACTTCAGGCTCACTTTCCACTTCAGCTTCTCCTTGCCCCTCAATTTCACCATCACCCTCAAACTCAGCCTCCACCTCTCCTTCATCCTGGATAAAATGTAAAGAAAATCTGCACATTAAATTTAAGATAATATTTTGAATCTTTGATACTAGGTTTTTTACAGTGGAGAAATAGACAAAAACCTCTGAGAAGTACCAAGCACACGAAAACCCCTTTCATCTTCAAATAATTCAGGCAAAACAAACTAATGGCCTATATAATACAATTTCACACACTGCAATTTGACTACTTTTATCATCAGGTTTCTTAAAGGAATCCTGAAAATTGCTAATTTCAGACCAACAAAAAAAAAAAAAGGAAATCAAAACCTCAACTTTTTACAAATTTTCTTTCGGATTTATCAACTTAAACCTAAGAAATACCCCTTTACCACATCAAATACTTCAAAGAACACAATTTCCGGGGGAAAAAATTGATTCGCTTTCTTATTTCGCATCGAGACTCTCAAAGAAAGCCTGCAACATCTAAATCTCATACAAACAATGAACAAAACTTCATTTTTTTAATTTTTCTTTCGAATTTAGCACCTAACACCCACGGAACACCAATATTATCAAAATCAACACCAAATTAACAGACCAGAATCACGAATTTCACAGATGCCAGCACAGAACAAAGCAAAAAAACGAAAATTTAGGGGAGAACAAGATCGACACCGAATGGTAGGCAGGTTGCTGAACAGCAGCGTCATGCTCTGAGTCGACCTCCTCCTCCTCATCTTCCTCCTCGTCCTCCGACTGATCTCCGAAGAGGTTCTGCATCATCTGGTTCCTCGTCTCATCCTCGATCTCCCGTCCTCCAGCCATCTCTCCCTCTTTCCACCGATCGAATCTCTCTCTCTCTCTCCCCCCCTTCGCTCGAAGCTCGAGCTTCTTCCCTTCCGAAGCGAAGCTAAGAAAAGCTTTTATTTTTTTTTATTTTTTATATTTTCATATCGGATCTCATTTCTCGGATTCGGATCGACTTTTATCGGGTTCGGGTTTCATCGTTCTCATCCAAGATTTTGCATATACACCCCTGAACCAAATCTTGTTATATAAGACAATTTTTTTTATTTATTAATATACCCCTCCAAGACTCCAAGTTGGCAGCAACCCTAAGGCTGGCAGAGAGAAGCCTTGATTTCACTACGAACACGCCACCGGGATGGGTTGATGAGGGCGACAAGGTCTTCAAAGACGAAGCGGAAGCAAGAGACAAGGAGACCTGAGGATTCATGGATTTAGCCAGGAATTTGTATCACCTTTAATGTTATATCGATTTGTCTTCTCTGTCCGAGTCACTTTTGTTGGATTTGTATTGAAGCTAATTAACTATTAAATAAATATGTGATTTATCCATCCTATAAAAAAAAATATGCCCTTAAAAAACTCAATATTTGCAACATTTTTTTAGAAATAATGAATTAGAAGACAAATAATATGAATACATAGTAAAGTGTCGATAAAAAATTTGTTTTATATAATTAATAAACATTAAAAAGTATAAATGAGAATTTTTAAAATATTTACAAGTGTCATAGTTTATATTCAAAAGTCTAGTATTTTTCTTTTGTTTGTTTGAACAATGAAAATAAGTTGAATAAATAATAAATAATTCTCATAAATCTAATTTTCTTCATTAGCTTTCCCATTTTATTATTAGAGAACTTGATGAAAATCCTTGAAATTTTTTATTCCATGATGACACCTTCTGATCACTAACTTAATTTGATGAGTTATAAAAATTATTGACATTAAAAAATTTAGTTAACTAAACTATAATTTGGAGTAAATAAAGCTATGACTTCACTAAATATGAACTTTCAATTACTTACAAATGAGGATCAAAGACAACAAAGACCTAGAAGAGAGATGTAGCTGTAAAAAGAAAACAAAACAAGAACAACACACCTTAGATTACGTGAAAAATCGTCTAAAATTGAGAGAAAACCCATGGCGCATCGCCAAGCAAACAATTCACTAAAATTAGAGGGGAACATATAAAGTTCCAGATCTACTTTTTAAAAGCTCCTAGCTAGGGTCTGCTTCTCAAAACTACTGTTCGCTCAGGTCTGCTTCCCATAATTGTTGTCACTTGTCAGCTTAGCTTTGCTTCCCAATAGCTCGGCCTCAGCTCGGATCTAACTCGAGTTAGGTCAGATCATTTTTTAGGATCCCCCACTTGTGTTGGTCTTGGATTGCATCCACAACAATATATACCTTCATTAACTCCATCCCAACGGTTGTCTACATGATTTGGTTCAAGCGCATGACACTCGGTATTAGATAGGCAAAAATGTATTTTTGGTCCTGTTCATTTTGATAATTGTATTATGAAAATATTCAATACGGTCCTATACTTTCAAATTTTGCTTGATAATGTGTTATGATAAATGCATAACTTATCTATTTTTTTAATATAAATTCAGATAAATTATCTAAAATTTGTGCATGATTTTCTGGTTAAGATTTGAATAAACAAACAATTTAGATAAGTTTATCCAAATTTATTTAATTTAAAATATATTATCCATCTATCAAAAGCATTCATAATTTAAAACTATTTTATCCTAATCAAGTTAAAATTTTAAATTCTAAATACCAGTTCCATTATAAATAAAGTCTTCAATTTGGCTCAGCGCCCTCCCAAGAAAATATCTCGCTTGTTCTATTTTGCATATAAATCTTTCTTCTATGAGGTCAGTCTATCTCCACATCATGTTATTTTAATTATTAATTAATTAAAATACATGAGTTTTATGGTATTCCAAAGCTTGCATCAATTTTTCTTTGAAAATATTTTCTCATGTTCAATTATATATTTATGTGTTATAATACGCTATTTTCATTTTTCTTTAGATGTTCATGTTTTTATAAAAATAGCAATAACAATAACAGTATGAGTGGTTAAAAAATAAAAAAATAAAAATTCCATTTGTTTAGGATCACTATCAGTTTGATCTTTCATATAGTCCCTACTTAATCATATTGTTATGACATTTTCTTCATTTAATTTAAATTCATTTCAGCAATTTTTTTCTTCATTGAACAGATTAAGTATAAGGTTTTTCTTATTAATGTTTTATTTATGATAGTGTGGTTAAGTAATAATAATAATAATAATAATAATAATAATAATAATAATAATAATAATAATAATAATAACCATTATATATATATATATATATATGGTCTAGAATTATAAGTAATCTACCATGCCATGGATTTTTTACATCCCGCAAGCAAAATTGAAAAGTATTGCAATCATGTATATTTCATATTTATTTATTTTTTAATTTTTTAATTTTTTAATTTTTTTAATTTTTTTGAAGTTTGTAAGGAAATATGGCAAAAGGTGATGAGAAAGATGGGAATGTCGAGGACGAGTTTGAAATGATTAGAAGATATCTTCCGCTTAAAGATTATATTCGGCAGGCTCTATTTACTCATCTCTTGACCTCATTGTGGCAAAGAAAAGCAAGCGTCATTGTGGTCTTCCATATTTGGTCATTCAAGATCCCAACAAAAAATTAACTAGGTTCTATAATTTATCCCGTGGTAGAGATGATGCTCATGATTTTTCTGATTTTTTATATGGACGTTATTGTTGCGGTTCCTCACAAGGTTGGCTTGTCACTATAGACGACAAGTTAGAGATGCATTTATTCGATCCTTTCTCAAGATCCCAAATCAAATTACCATCATTGCCATCACCAACACCTGGTGAGAACGGAGTAATTTGTCAAATGGCTATGGGGATGCACAAAACTGAAGAACAAGTGAGGAGGGACTTAACTGTTTACAAAGTCATTTTATCTGCAGATCCTCGCACCAGTTCAGATTATATTGTAACAGCTTGTTATAAATGGTTTGGGAAGCTAGCATTTTGGAAACCAGGGGCATCTACATGGACCATGATTATCTCTTCCTATGGCATTATAATTGATATGCTATGGCACAAAGAAACACTTTATCTCATTACTGAGAGATATATTTTATTAACTTTTGACATGGAGGATCAATTACTTATTCCGATTCATCAGTTTTTACATGTGGACAAGGAACTAAGATATTTGGTGGAACTCAAGGGAGAGTTGCACATTGTCCTTAGGGATGTGGAATTCCCCCCTATTAGAACACTTTCTTTTACGGTTTTGAAATTCAATCCAAAAAATAAGCAACTCACCGAATTGAAAAGCATAGGAGATAATGCTTTGTTTTTGGGTGGGAATCATTCTATGGCTCTTCCACGTAATGAGTTCATCCAATACCTAAGTGACTCTATTTACTTCACAGATGATTATTTTCAATTGCTTCACCTTGATGGGTTTGAAGATCTAGGCAATTTCAACATAAAAGATGGAACTATTCAACAATTTCTGAGGAGTGAAGTTTGTACACCGGAAGAATTCGAAGAATTCCCACCAATATGGCTTGAAGCTCATCCATGGTGATCATTTTTTTCATTTATATATTTTCTTCAATTTCCTCTGCTTTTGTTTGTAATTAATTACATTTCATGAACTCTATACATTAGGTTTGGTTTGCAATTAATTTTAAATTTGTCTCCAACTCCTATAATTGCATGGGGAATGAATTATGAATACAGCAGCAATAATATTTCTCAAACTTCAGACTTCCCCTTTTTGTATTTAAATAAACATGAGATCCGAACACAAAAATTCCAAAAGAAAATATTCAATCCAAGATGCATATTAGCTACAATTTTCAAGAGATCATGAAAATACATAAATAAACGAATGAATAAATAAACCGGCAATAATTTAAATGGGTCTAACAACACACACACACACACACAAAATAAAAATAATAATAAAAAAAAAAAAATCTAACTGAAACTCTGTGACTATCTTATAAGAGCTTGAAAGTGGATATAAATGTTAATGTTTAGTGAATTTTATTATTAAAATAATATCTATTAATTAATTAATCTAAACGAATAAATAAATATATTATCTACTAAATTATCTATTAATTAAGTTAAATAAATAAATAAAAATATTATCCATTAATAATTATCCATTAAAACATAAATGGAGTTAATACCATCTCAAAACATTTTAAACTAAATAAATATAATATATATTATAATTATCTATTAATTAAACTAAATATCATCTTAAAAATATTTTAAGTTAAATAAATTAATGAAAATCATCCATTAATTAAACTTAATAAAACATTTAAAAAAAATTACAAATAAATAAACAATAAAAGGGGTAACTTCACCCCATAAATAGGGTTACTGTACCACTCTCAAAACAATAAAAAGCGCTGTGGGATAGGAACAGGAGACCCATCCTTTATAGATCACTACTACCACCTGTGTAGGCCCTTTGTATCAACCGTGGACTGCCAGCCTTCACCGTTTGCCGGTGGTATTCTCCTCTTTGTGAGTGGCAACCATCAGCTGCGCACATGCCCTGTGAGGAGCACTTGCTCAAGTTCAGCCGGGTAATAATTTCACCTTCTTTTATTCAAAATATAATTCGAGATAATAAACTTAATTAATAGACCCTTACAATCTATATGGAAAGATGGATGTAAGGTGTAATTAGAATTATGCATGCATGGTTTTTATTGCAGATGTTCGAGTTAGTTTCCACATAGCAGGGGAGCTTTTTCGTGCAAAATAATATTTTTTGTCTAAATTATGGTTGACATAAATTATAAGGTCTTCATGTGACTTGGGAGGAAGGAAGCTTTGTGTGGTATTGAATAAGACTGTTTGCTAATTGGTTTGTTTTGTTTTAGATATGTTTGATTGTTCTGGTTTTCATTCTGATGTTTAACTTTGTTGCAATAAAAAGAAATTGATGGTCTTGTTCTGTCTCAATTTATTTTTTATTTTTTATTTGAACATTTAGTAAAAACTGATGGGTTTCACATGACTCAACCACCAACAAATTTCGGGTGTTTATCCTAAACAATCTTCTAAACTCATTACATCGGTAGCAGTTGGCACTTGCAATGAAGGTAATCAAATGCTGATTTTCAAATTTACTTTTACTCCCAAAGAGCAAAATAATCTCAAAGATATATAATTTCTTTTACATAGGTTGCATTTATGAACTATACAGGATCCTTCATTTTTTTTT
The DNA here is from genome assembly GCA_026586065.1 of Dioscorea zingiberensis. Classification (NCBI taxonomy): domain Eukaryota; kingdom Viridiplantae; phylum Streptophyta; class Magnoliopsida; order Dioscoreales; family Dioscoreaceae; genus Dioscorea; species Dioscorea zingiberensis. The sequence continues at coordinate 4,582,376 of CM048821.1, read as the reverse complement.
TAAAAAAATAAATTACTTAAACAATTTGAAACTCCAAGCTCTGTTTCTATCCAGAGAAAACAAAGGAAGAGGATAGAGTGGAAATGAAAGATCATTGTCTTATCTTCCTTCCATAAAAGGGTTAATAATTTATATCTCCAAGTTGATAACAGAGCAGCATAATACCACGTTACGTTTATTAAATGAGAAAAGAAAGGAAAGGACAATTAAAGTGCAAATGATACAAACTGACAAATAACAAAGTTACAAGAGTTGCATCAAGAGATGCAAACTAAAACAGTCCCCCAGTGAAAGCAACTCCAGTGGACTTGAGCCAAGATCCGCCCTGGATAAGCCCGGCCATGGTGAATGTACTGGCGACTTTGACGTCAATGATCACTTTATATCCACTCCAATTGACCCTCCCTCCAATGGCAGGGCCCCGTGTTCATATACTCCCTATAGAACAAGGTCTTCAGAGCGAAGTCACCACTCCACTCCAACCACCCCTTGGGATTAATATTGTTGTGGGGGGAGATGAGGCGGGCGTACTTGAGGAGGTTGTTGTCATCGTTATCGGCGCCGTTGACGCGAGGGCCCATGGTGAACACGGCGGGGCGGGGAGGATGATTCTGATGAAGGGGAGCTTCTCAGCGCTCATGGCTCGGACTTCGAAGGTGTAGTTCACTGGGGAGATGTCGAACAACGTGCATGATTTGTCGGGGAGGATCCATGGTTTCTTTGCGAGCTTTATGTCTTTGACTTTGAACCTGGTTATGGCTACGTTCTTTGATGCTTGAGCTATAGCCGTTGGATGTTGATCCAACGGTTAATCTAGGGGCATCCTTAGATGACGTATTGCCTATATATATATATATATATATAGATATAGATATATATATATATATTTTTAATTTTATTTTTTGGATATAAACACTTATAAGATTTAATATTGCATCTCTTGATCCCGGCCCTCTTCGGTCTTCATCTCCTGAGAACTCCCACAAGGGAAGCCATCTCCATCCATTGACGATCAAAAGAGAAAGAACTCACTGAAAACCAAAGAAATCTTGGAGTTTTCTCATCAGTGTTACTGTTAGCCCAGTGAAGTTAGTTATATATTAGTTTAGTTAGTTACATAACATATATATAGAGAACTGGGAAGTTTTACACTTTAGCCCTTGAAAATTTATATATTCTTTATTAATTTACATGCAGCCCCTTCATCCCCAAAAATAACGAAAAGAAGAGAGATTTGTGAATAACATTCACAGTTTATACTTTAATCAATTCAATTCTTAATATTATAATCAAATCAACCAAGAATTGTAACAAAAATGATGAAAACGTACGGCCACATTAACAGGAGAAAAGATTTGGAAGAGAACAGCATGAAACTTAATATGTGCACACTTCCAGTTTAAATTAAGTTCAATCAATTTAATTCACATCAAAGTGTGATCAAATCAAGAAAGATCAATTCCAAACAAAAATTATCAAAGCTTTAATTCATGCACTGTTGATTTCATTACAGCTTGGAAAACTGAATTCAATGAACTGATCATCAAACAATAACTGCAGAAAAGATTAATTTGCAGAATAACATGAGACTAGATCTCTGATGAAAAAATGTTTCGATTCTAAGAACAAATACAGTAAAAAAACAGAAAACTAAAACCAAGAAACCTCATTAGGTGAGCTTTCTTGTGAAGCCAGCGTTTCCATGATCATTCACTCCTTTCTTCCATTCTTTCACATCTGTTGGTCTTCAAAAACTAGTTCCATTCGTCTATCACATCAGGCAAAAGAGCTGCAACCGGATGGACGTCTGCTTGGTCGGCTCCAATGGCAGCGGCATTCGCAGGCGGTGCAGGGGGCACCAGGGCGGCCGGGAAGGGATTCGCATGCGGTGGGGGCACCAGGGCGGCCGGGAAGGGATTCACATGCGGTGCAGGGGCGCCTACGGGGGCCAAGATGAAGGGAAAAGGATTCCAGCGAGGGCCGTTGTAAGCAGGCCCTCCAGGCCAACACTGAGCTTCAGCCTCCCCATGATGGAAGTAGCAGAAGGCTCGATTGCAGGTGAGGCCATATTTGCATGCCCGTGTCTTGTAGTTCTCCGGGTGTAAAGAAAATTCCAGAGCTCCGTGCGATAGCTGGCAATCTTGACCAGAAGGACAAGCCCCAGTCATTTGAAAAACCTTGCACGGCTTCCCAGAGTATTGGAACTGCCGCAGGTCCCTGCGGTTGTCTTCTCCATGATGCCAATAAGAACAAGTCCATGGTTGATGGGGTATGTGGATGTAGGGACAGGTCACCGTCTTGAAGGAATACAAGAAGAGACTTCTATCCATCATGTATGATTGATGATTGATCGATTGACTAATGACAGTGATGACTGAGGCTTTATATGTAGTTAGTGTGGTAAGTGGTACCCTGGTAATTAATTAATGACGTTCTTGTTGTTTTCAAAAATTCTCTTTTTTTTATTTATTATTTTTTACTTTCTGATACATATATTGTTTGATGCATTAATTAGAGACATATATATATATATATATATATATATATAGATATATATATGCATCATGACTTTATTAATTGCATTATTATTATTTTTTTCATTAGCTTCACATCGATTTATATATGTTTGATTACTAGCTAGAGATTTGTTTATTGCTAGCTAGGAGATTATCTGTTTTTATATATTTTTTTATTTTTAGGATTTTCTGAAATAAATTTTAAGTTTGTTGAATTTAAATAAATGTTCATTTCAAGGATTTTTCATATAATTAATACTCAGCAGCTGGAGCAGGAAGGAGCAACTGTGTTAGTCGGCTTGACAAGAAAACAAAAGGTTAAATTCCGGAAAGAAACCCTAACAAATTGAATTATAAGCAAACAGTTACTTTCCTATATATTATCAAGACCAAAATTTCATTTGTTTAACTGTTTAAGGAATCCAATTATAATATCTGCCAATGAAACTGAAACAGATTTTTGCATGCAGTTTTATGTTGAACTGGTAGATTAATTATAGGAATCTACATGGACCATTCATCACTCTACTAATTAATTACATAGGTGAGCGACCTTTGGGGCATTAATTTGCTTCTCCAGAAGGAAACAATGGCAGGCTTGAATTGCAGATCCACAAAGCTTCTACTTTTAAGTAACACAAATAGAACAAATGTCATCAGAGATGTGAAAAATTTGTTGTTCGAACATGGCGTGAAACGCAGTCTTCTACTTTTTTGACAACAGCCGGAGCATTTAATCCTGCGGAAAGCCCCAGCATAAGAAATATCATTATGATTTTGGTTATTTCTCAAAAATGCTGGTAAGAGTGGTGGTTGAGGAAATTCGAGCAAAGCTGTCAGTGTTACATCAGTTTTATGCACAAATTGTCAAGGCTATTCTATATGCATGTCAGTGCAAAGGTTTAAGGCAAAGCATGTGGATCATTTGATAGCTAAATAGTGGAGAAAACTAACCAGTGTCCGAAGATTCAATCCTCATCACTGTCGAAAACAATTGCCTTTCTGCAATGGACAGGCCTCCCTATCGGGAGAGTCTAAGATTGCTCCGTCCTGTTTCCTTGGCTATTTGCTTTGGCACCTTCAAAGTATCCAATAGAGAATACCCATGTACTATTATTCTTTAATTCTGCATCAGAAATGCAGCGGGCACAAATTCAATAAGATATAATAGAGAAGCACACCTCTTCCAGTGCATCCTCCAAAAATTTTGGAAAGAGTTGCTGCCCCCTATCAGCAGGTGGCACATACTTGCGGTTTACCTTTTCCCATTTCCGATGAAGAAGCTCATTAGCCCTAATAGTTTGGCCTTCAGCCTGCAAATTATTCTTTTTAGCATTAGATCACAGCAGAGTCACAAGGAAAAATGCAAGTTAAATTTAAGTCAAAAGTAAAATGAACTACAAACTTGCTACATATGTCAATAAGCAGAGCTCAGCCCATAAAAACAATTTACAAAACTTGAGTGATTAGTTACAAAAAACAACAGATTATAATAAGCATAAAGAGAAAATTCAGTAACACAATGAAAATCTGCACATTAAATTTAAGATAATATTTTGAATCTTTGATACATAGGTTTATTACAGTGGAGAAATAGACGGTCATATAAACACATAGAGCTTAACATAATTATGCTCGTTTAACCAAACCATCCAAAATAACAGACTACTACACTTTTATAGTAGAGAATAAGTGACTCAACTCTTTTCTAATCATGATGGAGGATCTTTGAAATGCTTCCCTAATTTGCTCAGTTCCCCTTATAATCAGATACTTATTGCTCACAAGTATAGCTTCTGATGCATGGTTAAACAACTTGCAAAACAACGAAAAAAAAAAAAAAGAAAAAGGAATACTTGATAAAAAGTTGAATCCTTGTCATAAAAGTTCATTTGCTTCAGGAAATATTCTTGTTGAAACTATGTTTTATAAGGAAGATAATAGTACAGAAAAAATGAACACACAGGTTTATTCCTGAGTATATAGATGGTGGCTATGATATGTAAGTAAATCATGCTTAAGCTCACAGAAAGAATTGCGGGGAATGATTGCAAGTATGGAATAGACTAAGTTAGAGACCCATGTTTGTCTTCTCAACAGGAAAGGTTGGAAGGTTTCTGAGGGGAGGAAGGTAATCAATCCTTCAAAAGGAAGAAGAATGGACAACCTATGAGAAGTACCAAGCACACAAAAACCCCTTTCATCTTCAAATCATCCAGGCAAAAAAAAAAAAAAAAAAAAAAACCAACGACCTATATAACACAATTTCACACAGTGCAATTTGACTACTTTTACCATCAGGTTTCTGAAAGGAATCTTGAAAATTGCTAAATTCATATCAACAAAAAAAAGAAAATCAAAACTTCAACTTTTTTTACAAATTTCACACAGTGCAATTTGACTACTTTTACCACCAGGTTTCTGAAAGGAATCTTGAAAATTGCTAATTTCATATCAACAAAAAAAGGAAAATCAAAACTTCAACTTTTTTTACAAATTTTCTTTCGGATTTATCAACTTAAACCTAAGAAATACCCCCTTACCACATCAAACAAATACTTCAAAGAACACAATTTCAGGGAGGAAAAAATTGATTCGCTTTCTTATTTCGCATCGAGACTCTCAAAGGAAGCCTGTAACATCTAAATCTCATACAAACAATGAACCAAAACTTAATTTTTTTAAATTTTTCTTTCGAATTTAGCACCTAACACCCACGGAACACCCATATTATCAAAATCAACACCAAATTAACAGACCAAAATCACGAATTTCACAGATGCCAGCACAGAACAAAGCAAAAAGACGAAAATTTAGGGGAGAACAAAATCGACACCGAATGGTAGGCAGGTTGCTGAACAGCAGCGTCATGCTCGGAGTCGACCTCCTCCTCCTCATCTTCCTCCTCGTCCTCCGACTGATCTCCGAAGAGATTCTGCATCATCTGGTTCCTCGTCTCATCCTCGATCTCCCGTCCCCCAGCCATCTCTCCCTCTTTCCACCGATCGAATCTCTCCCTCGCTCGAGGCTCGAGCTTCTTCCCTTCAGAAGCGAAGCTAAGAAAAGTCTTTATTATTATAATTTTTTTATTTCCATATCGGATCTCAATTCTCGATTCCGGATCGAGTTTTATCGGGTTCGGGTTTCATCGTTCTCATCCAAGATCATAAACACCCCTGAACCAAATCTTGTGATATAAGACAATTTTTTTATTTATACCCCTCCAAGTTTTTTGGTTAAGAGAGAGCTTCATTGAAACTAAAAGGTCTTACAAATGTGCTAACATTCTATTGAAATTAAGACAAAAGTCCCTAAGATGTACTGGCAACTCCTCTAGGGATTTCGGAGAAGAGGTTGGTCATATATAATTAGTGATCCTTGTGTTTGGGGGGTTCGCGATCTCCTTTTATAGTCTATATATTAACCTTATTTGTTAGATCTTGATGCCCTTGGAGGTTGATTCATCCTCCAGCGTTGCAGATGACCTAGTACTTGAGCTTCTATTTTAGCAGTCCAGATCATGCTGCATGTTCATGATTATTTTATCCCATAACATTAAAGGTTCATGTTCCAGAGATCTATTTTTTATTTTTTATTTATAAATTTTTATGTTGAGATAAATATATACAAGACAAGGGTTAAAAATCAATTATAACTTAATAACATTTGACTACTGCCAAAGCAGAAAGAAAAATCCCTATCTAATAATAAGCTTCGAACCAATAGAATCATTGATAATATATTAGTACATGAGTAAGAAAATGGAAATCTTGTTTACCTTCTCCTTTTCTTTGATCTCCTTCTCTGGATCTATGTCTGTATACAATTTTTTCACCTTGTATAGCTTTTATAAAATTATTTTTAAAAGATTTACAAGTGTCATAGTTCATATACAAAAGTCTAGTATTTTTCTTTTCTTTGTTTGATTAAGGAAAATAAGGGGCAGCCTAGTGCTACAAACCTTCCGTATGCGCGGGGTCCGGGGAAGGGTGGAACCACTTGGGTCTATTGTGTATGCAACCTTGCCTTGCTTTTTTAACAAAAGGCTGTTTCCACGACTTGAATCCGGGACCTCCGGGTCACATGGCGACAAATTTATCGTTGCAACAAAACTCCTCTTTTGATTAAGGAAAATAAGTTGACTAAAGAATAAATAATTATGGTAAATCTATTCTTCTTCGTTGGCTTTCCCATTTTATTACCAGAGAACTTGATGAAAATCCTTAAAATTTTTGAATTCCCTTCTAACACCTTATGATCGGTGACTTAATTTGATGAGTCATAAAAATTATTAACATAAGAAGGAAGGGGTGACCTACACGCCTCCTCTCATCATGGCCGATAAGATGGCAAAAGAGGTGACGTGATGGACCCGGATCTCCAGGCATAGGTAAGACAACAAAAGGAAGGGGAGCCAGGCAAGGATGGGGGTAAGTTTATTATGAAAAACTATACAACGCTACTCTTCAACCACTCCCTACTTCTTCTCTGGCAACTTCCTGGCTAACTAGACCGTTGGAGCTGGCTTGGGCTCAAAGGCCCTCCCCCTCTTGCCGGAGACTGTTCTTGTTCCATTTTCAGGTGAACTGTTTGTAGGAACACCACACCTTCGACATTGTCTTCTTCCGAAGAAGACATCAACCGTTAGCCTCAACTGGGAGCTACCTCAAGCCTAACTAGTTTTTCGGTTAATAGTTTGGTGCTATCCGTGGGGACCTGAACAACAAGCTAGCTATATATGTACACTACGTACGAAGGAGTCAGTTGGAAGCTTAGCTCCAAGAGTCGGAGGTATACTGCTCGGAGAACCCAATGAGGAAGGGGGACTCCGGTTCCAACCCAAAGCAGGATCATTACCACCAATTGGACGCTCAGGAGGAGCGTTGTCGCGACCTAGAGTGTCAGGTGGAGGCTCTGACCCAAGCCCTACAGATCGAAGATGGAGTAGACCCGTGCTGTCCACATCCAGGAAGAGGAAGCAATAGTGTAGTGGCCCATAAATCATACAACTGGATGCCTATCGATCTGAGTGCAACCCCTCGAGAAGCTCACCAAATCAGGACCCCACATTTCCTTCTCGAACAAAGACTTTGGAAGAATCTCTCGCCCCTATGATGACGTCATGGTTGTCACTGTAATCATAGTAGACTCAGAGGTGAAAAGAGTTCTTATCGACACCGGGAGTTCCGTGGATGTCATTTTTTGGAGTGCCTATGAGCAAATGGATCTGGGCACCCGTGGTCTGCAACCTGTTAGAACTCCGCTGGTAGGATTCACTGGAAACGCGGTGCAGCCCGAGGGAGTGATCTTGCTTCCCCTCATAGTTGGGACCTATCCGCGCCGGGTAACAATCACCTCTGATTTCTTGGTAGTTAGATGCACCTCAAGCTACAATGTGATCCTTGTTTGTGTCGAAAAAATACATACACATAAATATATATGCATTAAAATTACAATATGCCAATATTTGAAGGGTGCCAATGAAATATATACCTAGAAGTATCTTGAAATTAAGATATTTTAAATTTAAAATAAAAATATATCCGGTCGTATCCCGAGGCAAGCTAAAGACGCAAATCCCGAGGCAGTCTCAGAAATACAGATCCCAAGATAGTCCGAGAACACAAATCTCGAGACAAAAAATAAATGAATTAAATTTAAATTCAAGTTTTGGTCTTATCTAGATTATGATAATTAAAATTTAAATTCAAGGCCATTAATCTAGATTATGATCATTAAAATTAAAATTAAAATTTTTGATATAATCTCTTGATGATTAAAATTCAAATTCAAGGTTATACCTAAATCTAGATTATGATCATTAAAATTCAAAATTTTGATCTTATCTAGATTATGATATAATGATAATTAAAACTCAAATTAAAATTTCAACCTTATCATCTAGGTTGTGAAGATCTATAAATAAAGGAGGGGAGACCTCTTGAAAAAGGACTTTGGGGGAAAGGTGAGGATCTCCTCCATGCTCTCCGCTCGGTGAAGCGAGAAGCCGTGTGGTTGGACGGACACGGGCCTGTCTCTAATGGCTTTGCTGAAGGATACAGGCTTGGGGTCCGTCAATCGACTGTAATACAACATAAGGAAATCACGCTCCCTCCCCTCCCATATTCCAGCCACCGGAGAAGAAACAAAAGCTATATAATAGCTTCTCTGTTTCTTTTCAATCCCTATGCCGAAAGCCCATTCTTTGAAGTAGTCCTGGTGATCGCCGTTGATGCTCGTCGTCACCGGAAAGAAAGCAAGAGCTATATAATAGCTCTCTCGTCACCCCTCCCGTCACCAGAAAAAGAGGCGAAGGGTATATAATTGCTTCCCCTCTACACCGCCTGAGAAGAGGCCGAAGGGAATATAACATATATAATATGCAAAAGCCCATGTCACCGTCAAAGAAGAGGCCAAAGGGTATATAGCATATATAATATGCAAAAGCCCACGCCACCACCGGAGGAGAGGTCGGAGGGTTTATAGCATATATAATATGTAAAACCCCAAGTCGCTGCCGGAGAAAAGTCCAAACGGTTTATAGCATATATAATATGCGAAAGCCCTCGCCACATCGCTGCCGCCTCGTCGTCTGTACCAAATTTAGCGCCCTCTACGCGGCCCCTGGCCACAGGTCACAGATCCCCAGCCACAGCGCCAAGGCGTTCTAAGTAAGGCTGCGCCCGGTCAAGCGATCCCCAAAGACGCCACTGCAAGGCACGCGTATCCCCTGCGCCCATTACGCTGAAGCTCCTGGGACTGCTAGATCTCGCCAGCCTATCCCTTTGTCGCCCCATCTTCGCAGGCCGCTACCCATCTCCCCGCTTCCTGCATCCACCACCGCAGCCGGCCTCCCGCCCAACTTCGGCCGTGAGTAGCCAGATAGCGCGCCGGCCCATAATAAATCGCCAAGCTTCCTCAAGGTTCGTCAAGTTAGAGGATAAGCACAGGCCATATAATGGCCTCCCTGCTGCTCGCCGTCACCGGAAAAGCAAGGGCTATATGATAGCCCTCTCTGCTGCTATCATCAACAAAGAAGAAAGCAAGGGCTATATGATAGCCCCTCTGCTGCCAGTCACCGACAAAGAAGCAAAGGCGATATGATGGCCTCCCTGCTGCCTACTGTCGCCGGAGGAAAAGGGAAGAGTTATACAATAGCTGCAACCCGAAGGATCCAAGAACTAGCAAATCTGTAAGACTTAGAAGGGAGAACTAATCAATCACATGTTGATGAAGTTTGTTTAGCATATATTGGGATGATGTTTGTTTTCATTTTAATTTTGGACTGCAAAAAGCTACAGGATTATGAAATTCAATATGTGGTCTCTATGAGATGCCCTTATGATCATGAATATTGCTGGTTGCTTCATACCATAGAGTTAACTTTGATATGTGAAAGCATTCAATTGTAAAATCTGTTGAGAAATCAGTCCAAATATATGTCACTACAGAAATTGTAATTTAACTGCTGAAGCTGCTGCTATGAAAAGAGAAAAGAGTTTGCTAATGCTTTGTTGAGTTTGCTCGCTGAAGCCGCTATCGCTAAGCTGAATTAGTTATTATATTCTTTACGCAAAAATCAAAAAAAAGAAGCCAAATTTCTGCAATTCTGCTAACTTGACCACTCTTTGTTCAAATATCGATAACTCTTGCTAGAAAATTCTGATCGAGGTGAAATTTGTGGCGTTGGAAAATAGATTTCCAGAGTTTTCTTACCATGTATGGTACATTTACTATCAGCATCCCAGTTTGTAGCAGATTTCGATGGAAAGAGAGGTAGATTCCTGCATTTCTGTCAGCTCGACACCCTCTCATTCAAATGGAGATAACTTTTGATAGGAAACTCCGATTGAAGCAAAATTTACGGCATTGGAAACTAGACTTCCAGATCTTTCCAACCATTATGGCACATTCTTGTTAGTGGCTCAATCGTTACAGTTCTTGATGGAAAAAAGACCAATTCCTGCAGTTTTGTCAACTAGACCACCTTCCATTCAAATGACGATAACTTTTGATAGGAAACTCCGATTGAGGCGAAATTTGTGGCATTGGAAACTAGATTTCTAGGGCTTTCCAACCATGTATGGTACATATCTTACCAAAGGCCCGGTTTATAGCAGATTTTAAGAGAAAGAAGCCAATTCCTGAAATTCAGCCAGCTTGATACCCCTTCATTCGGGCATTGATAATCTTCGCTAGAAAACTCCGATCAAGATGAAATTCATGGCATCGGAAATTAGACATCCCAAGCTTTCTACCCATATATGGTGCGGCCCATATCGATGGACCATATGGTACAGTTTTCAGTTATAAGGTGGGGCAGACTGCTGAAAACTTATGAGCCATTAGCGACCATGACGCGATAGCAATACAACAGGAATTCAAAGGGCGAGTATATAGATATAAGGCGTAAGGCCACTCAAATAAATGAATAAATAATATATATATATATATATATCCTATGATATGTAATGAAATTCATGTTATGCAAATAAATGAAATTATTTTTATTCATTGCCTCTACTTGTTCTTTTGCCCTTAATCGGAGGTTCCCGCAATATTATTCGGGGTAATTAATAATAGAGGCTTGCCTCTATTAGGAATTGAAGAACCCACAAACAAACAAATATGACATTTGTACTTCGATATATCGTTTGGTGTCTTCACGATGCCAAGCGCGTATTTTTGATCCCACAATCTTGGGGAGACCAATGTTGAATGTCCTAAAGGCAATCATCTCCACATACCACCTGCTCATGAAGTTTCCCATTGAGAATGGGTGTGGAGAGCTAAGGGGGGGTCAACCAGCCATGGGCCAGTGTTACGTCACCCTTCTTATAGGTCGGACCCCTGAGCTTTTAGCCGTTGAGGCCTGACTCGCAGCTGAGAATCCAAAAGAGCGGGCAACACTAGTTGAGAGTCTGGTGGAGATCCCCTTGGTCATGGGCTCCCCTGAGAAGACGTCCATATCGGCTTAGAACTGTCGACGGAGGCCCGTGAAGAGATGATGCACTATTTGCAAGACAACCAGGACATGAATAGCGATTCCCAACCCGTTGTATACTTTCCTTTACCTTGTTGATATATTGTGATAGGTTTTTTTTTTTTCGTTATCAATGGTTGCAGGGAAATGAAAAGGTCTCGTGGTGAGTGTCTCTTGATCCATTTATCCCACAACATATTAGTGGAACTTCCGTCCCATGGTTGCGTGCAGATGTTCTGGATATATAGCAGCCGTTCCCTGTAGATCCTTTCCAAAAGAATCCACATTAAGGTCTTAATTTTAATCACAAGCTCCATTTGAGCAAGAACATCATTAATGTTCAGCCATTAAAAGAAATCAATGGAAGTATTTTTTTTCATCAAAAACTTAAAAGCATTAAAACTGCAGCCCAGCTGCAAGCACAAAGGTAAGTTGAACATGATCATCAGAAGAGGTGAAATTAATTAGTGAAACTCAAGTGAGAACTCCACGTAATCTTTAACTTCGTAAGTTGTTATTTTAATTTTTAATCCATGAGGGACTTAAATGCAAATGATACAATTCTCATGCACGTGAATATATAGAAATCCCAAATATCTATTTCTTCATACATAAACAGACCATTATTATTCTTTCATTCATCCATTCTCTCTCTCTCTCTCTGACAAGAAGACAATGTCATCATCAAGGTCGAAAGAAGCCATTGGAAAGCAGCAGGAGGTCAACAAGCCAGAAGACAAGGACGGCGCTGGTGATGCTGCATCCTCTGGGGATGGGAGAAGAAAGAAAAAGCTGGCGATCATGCTGAATCCTCGAATCCAACCAAGAAACCGAAATTAACTGGTGATGATGCTACTGCTGCTATCCGCCTCCTTAAATGTGATATATGTGGCAAGGAGATGTATACTACTCTACATGGTTTGAAAACCCACAAAGGCGTGTTGCATCGGGGATGGGATAGGAAGGACATGAGTAGTAGTTGAATAGAAGACATGAGTTTTTTTTTATGATGATCGATATATGCCAGTTATGCATGTTCTTGTGGTTTTAAATATTCTTTTTTTTTATATATTTTTTTTAAGTTTCTGATACATGTTTGATGCATTAATTAGAGATTCATTTACTTCTATATATGCATGAGTTTATTCTTTACTTTCTTTTTGTTTTCCTTTTCAATTCTCATGAGATGAATTCTATGGCTTTTGAATAAACATGATGATGAAGATAATGATCAGTTCTTGGATTGATCTGATGAAGTTGAAGTAGAATTAGATGGTTTCATAATGTTTGGTGGTATTAGTTCAGATTTGTTTATTGCTAGAAGATCTTTTTTTATTTTTAGTTTTTTTTTAGGACTTTCTGAGATAAATTTTTAGGTTTGTTGAATTTAAATAAATGTTCATTTCAAGGATTTTTTTTTATATAATACTCATTCTTTCACCAATTTCAAATTTAAAGTGTTGATTCGATTTTGGTAAAGAGGTCGATCATGCTCGGTAATCTCAATGATTTTGTATATCCTCCATGAATTTGTACACAGACTTGCATAATCTCAATTAGAAGTGGAAGGTTAACCAGAACAATTGCTCAATGAATTCAAGCCACACAAACAATCAGTGAACACAAGAACAGCATTCACACAATTCCAAAACATTCCTGGAGATGGAAAATGAATAATCAAGAAAACCGAAAAACTTTTACTGATATAATGAGGTTTACAATGCTCTAAGAAGGTAGTATCTGTTCAAGGAATGGCTTGATTACCTGTGCATTATCATTCGGGGCGAAATAGCAAAATGATGAACAGATGCTGATGTTCCTTGATGAATAACAAGAGCCTAGCGACGAGCAATTCTATCAATTACATTCACTAACAAAACCCTTCCACCTTGATTTGGAAAAAAAACCCTATTGAAGCCAAGACCTTTTTTCAATTCTCCCGAATATACAAAAAGAAAAAGAAGAAAAAAAAAAAAAATCTATACTGGCAGTTGAATAGCATTGATTTCAAAATATGGATAATCCTGCAAGGACCCCCTGGCTGCTTGGTAATTTACGACAATCTCAGCAACTTCCTGACCTTTCTGCATTTGTGTGTGAGCATGTACATGCCAAACTTCACGATAATAGTTCAGGGAAGCCTGTGTCTGAGGGGCAAAATCAATCAAATTACTCGAAGGTCTAGAGTGAGAAACAGAGTACACCCTCGGGGTGATCTCCTGTCATGGACAGAGCGGTCAATGATCGCTCGGGAAATATCCTGCTGGGCAGAGTCAAAGGCTGATGAGCTCTCAACTCCATCTGATTGACCCCACCATGGAACTTGCCTAACCGGGTTGATAATAGCAAACCTCTCCAAGTCCTGGCACTCAACTCTTAAATCCAATAATGAACTCCTCTTCTCCAATCTGAGACATTGGACAAGGTCATTTTAGAAAGGCAGGAACAGAACTATGATAAGAAACCGGAGAAATAGAAAACAGCTGCCTTACATTATCAAATTGAAACAATAAAATTCAAGCTGAACATTGCTGCCAAACTTAGAAGGGGCATATATTCCACCAGCACTCACTAGAGGAAAACTTCTAAGCATCTTCCACTTGAATCTTTTGACGGGATTTATATGTTGGATACTTGCTAATACCTTATATGTTGGATGGCTCACTCAACACTACCAAGCATCTTCCACTTCTATAAAATTTCTAACTATATACAATGATAAATGAAAATATCAACTTAATAAAGGGGATCCAATAAAGAGGCCACTTAGATCATTACATGAGTAGTGGTAGTGCCATATCAGGTAGGTAAAACTTGTGATCCAGGACAACATGGAATTCATATTCAATTTAGAATTTAAGTCCTAAAGAAAGCAAGGCCATCCCAAAATTGTTGCTTTACCCTTTGCTAAAGAAAGGTTGCACATGGATCATAACTCTAAGTTGAGATTCTTGAAAAAGTTATAGAAACAAGAAAATTTTACACATAGCTGTCAGATGGGTGACAGGTCAGCTAAGCAAAAGAGGCTTGTATATTTGATATAGGAAACTGTAATAATGTATCAGATTGTGAATGCTTGGACATATGGGAAAGTGCAGCAGTAGTACCATGGTGCTGAAAATAGTCTGTGGGTATGACTAAACAAGCTTACTAGACCTTAGGTCAAAAAAGATGCACAATTAAATCACATAACTAGCAGTACAAATGAAAGGGAAATTTATGGAAAACACATAAGTGCACATACCTTGACAAAGCATTTTCAAGCTTGCTACATCTTTCGACAAAACCTTCCACCTCTGAGAAAAATATCATCCCCACCTTTCTCGGATGTCTTGGACTTTCCATGCCACCTGGAGATCAAAAGGACATTTTCTCAGAGCAATATTTATAGGTTGAATTGCAACAATATGATGTGGTTAGAAGATATATAGCTCAAAAGGAAGATGGTTTAGCAACACATCTGATACTCAGACCCTTCAAATAAATTCAGCTTATTTCTGAAGGATGTCATTGCCATAGTTGTCAATAAAAATGATAATGGTTACCTGTTTCTCCTGTGTACACCCATACAGGAACAACCATCTGAACAGGAGATTGAGCTACATGCATCTCCCAGTGCTGATCTTGCAACAAAATATGTCAGACTTTCATAAGATGAATTTGCTTCTGCAGCAAGAATAGCAGCTGGAGCAGGAGGAAGGAGCAACTGTGTTAGTTGGCTTGTCAAGATTAGTCTTTTTCGAGGTCGGGGTATTGAGGAATCATCTTCCATCATCTCTGCCTCATCTTCAAACTGTGGCTATTAATAAGACCAATTAAATCCACATTTGCACTAAAGATATGTAGCATAAAACAAGTCATACTTAATACTCAACAGACCTTCTCAATCAGTCTATTAGAAGTCTGAGACCAATCCAGCTCTGCCGTACTGGAAAATTTAATCAAGAAGTAAGATGATTAGTGAATGGAAACGAAAACCTGTTACATGTTAAACTGTTCTAATGAAAGTTGTAACAATGAAATATTCTATAAGCAAATGTGTTGCAGATATAACCTAACCTGATATCCTGTCTCCTTTGAGGTCCTTGACTCACCTCCTTGTGCCAAGGTAGAAGCCTCATTAGACATTTACGCTTCTTAGGTCTCAAGACAATGTTCTGATCCAGATAACAAGGTGCTGCTTCATTAGCATCAGCTACAGGTGTACTTTGCCCGAGACTAGCCAAATTACCTGTATCACTTCTTAGCTTCAACATGTTATTTTCCATGGCTTCTGAAGCTTTAGAAAAGGAATGCTGCTGGTTTGCAGCTTCTGCAGTCTTCCCATATTGATCAAAACCATGAAGGAGCCATTTGAGGACTAATGTAGGGACGCTCGCTTCCTCCCATTAAAGCAGGGTTGGAACTCACAGTAGGAAAATAATTACATAGATCATGCCTTCCAGATGTATGTGTTTCCTGAGATGCCTCTCTTCCAAATCCCTGGGAAGAAGTGCTTGGGTTTTTATTATCACCATCTTTGAAGAACACCTTAGCATTTTGACATCAGTTGGCAATGAATTGTGTGCACTCATTTGTGGCTCCTTATCTGGAGAATCCCTGAAAACTTTGTTCTGCCCTAAAGTAAACATGTGAGCTGCCTTCCAGTCTATCTGTGACGAACCCAACTCAGTTCCATTAGTTCCATTAATCCTCTCAACCCTTCTATCCAAATCAGAACTGCAGACTCCTCATGGCTTGCATCTGTTGCAATAGCGTAGAAGTTCTGTTGTCTAACATCTGATGGTTTTGAGTATCCGTGATAGGCACCAGTCCCAGTACGGGAAGATGCCACCTTCTGAAAGGATACATGTGCCTGTGAATCATAGGCTGTGTTCTGAGTTTGCTTTCCCCTGCTAATTTCTCGCTGGTGTGGATGGACCAAAGATGAAATTGGCAATGCAGGATTACCATCTGAAAGATGTCTTGCTGCTAGATCTTGCTCATATTGTACATTACTTACTTCAGAAGGGCCATCAGCCTTCCCAGAAGGAATTTGTGGAGAGCAAGCGGCAGTAACTGGATCTCCATGAAGGACTTCTTTGAGAATTACCAGAACATGTAGCAGACCCTGCTGGAGAACTTCCTCTTTTAGTGCTTCGATCATCTGCCTTTTGTGGAGTCCATAACTTTGTATCCCCACAACTGGTTGATGGAATCATGGACTGAGGGATATTAGAAGCAAACTTCTGAGGTAGGACGCCTAATATGCGTTGAGCAGATACATTCTTGCAAACATTATGCAATATAGTTGAGAAACCAGCTTGCTTTGGCAAACCTGGTAGAGAAGGTTGTGAGGCTGACTTTGTTTCTGATTGATGGGCCTGTTGGCCTGACCTTCTCAGATGAGAGAAACCAGCATTCATTGACTGGAGAAGGACTTGTATGAAGTGAGGGAAACTGTGAAGCAGCAGGTGCATGAGCACCATAAGAGGAAGGGACTCTGAAAGATGGAGTGTTTCCTGTTATATTTGGACATTGAAGCCTGAACAGACTGGATCAGGGAAGGTTCCAAGACAAGAATCATCAGTAGGTCCAAGATGAGAAGCATGTTTAGCTATTGAACCAGGATCAGAAGAAATATTGGCAGACTGATATATAGATTCGCTCTAGTTGCACGGGAGAAGCTCTGCTGCCTCTGGTTTTCCAAATAATGAGCAGAGACAGTGGATGAGTTAATAGGAGCACATGATTGGGAAATTTCTTTCTGTGCATGCCCAGATGTCTTGAAATTGTTATCTATATTTTCTCTATGACATGTTTCACCTGCAGGAGGCAGAGATCGAGCTGACACTGCAGCCTCTGACCATTTGTTTTCATTGTTTACCACCTCTTGGTCAAGTTGCACTGCACTCAAATCATGTGAGAAAGGCTTGGGGGGCAAGACTTGGTTTGCACTAGATTGCCTTTGGGAAGGTGGGGCCAATTGTAAACCAAAACCTTGCAATGGAGATGACTGGTTGTACCGAGGAAAGGAATTGTACCTCTCAGAAGCTACTGCTTTAGGGACCTCAGATTGTGTCCTCTGATGATTATAATTGAATTGAGATGTGATATTGTCTCTTGACTGATCCACCTTTTGAAGAAGCTCAAGCATATTTTGACTGCCAAAAATAATTATTTGACTTGAGGTAAAAAAAGATTTGGCAAATAAAAGACAAATTGATAAAGAAAGCTGTAATGGTATCTTGCCCTTGCACCTGATCATAGAAAGGTTCTTTGGAAGGAATGCAGTGGCATAAAGATCAAACATAAAGAAAATCTATAAAATATTTTATTCATAATTCATATGGAATGACAAGAAAATATAACTTCACACGGTACAAAGCAAGCATATTCTACCCACGTGGCACAGCAAAGTGAAAGCTTAACCAAAACCATTCCAATGACAAGAACACATTTCACATGGAATGACAATAACCTTAGAACAGTGCAAATAAAAAAAGGCCTCATGTGAAATAGCAATATATAAATTAATAAATTACCTTGCCTGACCCATCTGTTTATTCTGGGCCCAATGTGTAGTTCTACCATCAAGGGGATTAGATTTAGTAGGATCTTGGTAGGGGATAGAGCTTCTAGATGGTGCTTCCTCTGGATCTTTTGATTTTCTTTGAAAATCAGTTGTCTGTAACCGCACACAATCAAAGCTATTATGTTATCCATCAAAATGAAAAGGTCAAGTAAAGAGAAAACAGACAACACAAAAATGCTACCATTACCTTGTCTACAATCGTGGCATTGTTCGCAATAACATGACTAGAAAACTGTGATTTTACAAGGTGGCCCTGATCCTGATTTTTCAATCCTTGGAATTGCCCCACCCCTTGCGGATATGAAGTTGGGTTGGAAATGTCAGCTGACTCCATATTCATCCCTAGATTTCCCATAGGATGATATTGAAACTTATGAGGTCCCATAGTTTGTTGGGCATGAAAACCTGATGAATTTTGGTTGCTGCTGACTGAATGATGGAGACCATTTTCAGTAAAGACAGGGTTCCTGCACTCAGGAAACTGACCAGAATTTGAACGACTGGGGAAACAGCCTTCTTTTGGGGCTTCCTTTGGAAGGCTAAAGTCTTGGTTGTGATTCCTACTCTCATTCAATCCCCTGTCAATACCCTTAATGGATGAGTCCCAGGCTTGAATTCCATTACTATGCTGATGCTGGTACATTCCAGCAATTTCATCCCCTTTGGATTTCACATTAGAACGAACAGAAACATGCCTCCCCGGATTGACTTTCTGAATGTTGTATTCCTGTTGATTGATTTCCTGATTTATTGGCAATGTTCTTGAATTTGCTGAAGTATGAAAGGTACTTGAATAGGAATCTCGAGATCTCATTGAGGGACTATTAATATGAGATTTCAGAGATTCCAATCCACCAGTCAAATCCACTGGATTCCCAGCAGCTTTATGCATACTATGGTCCTGATCTGTTTCTGTATGCATCACTCCATTTGTACCAACTTTATGCGCATTACCCATTGTCTATCACGGTCACCATGGAATGCCAAACCATCGCTAAGCTGCTAGGTGCCACAGGATCGCCCATGGACCAGCCAGCATGTTTATCACCAGGCTGGCCACTAACATTAGATGATGTCATGTTTTGTTGGGCAGCCCAAACTCCATTTGAACTTGTAGGATTTAATTTCACTCCTGAATGATGTAATGTGTTTACTAACTGCTCATATGTACATCCCACCCAAGCACCTGTAGGAGAATTATCAGATTGCATTTTTTCTTGAAGACCACCTTCCACAAATTGCTTTTGATGCTGACTCTGATCTAAGTGCTTGGCTTCTATATCTTTTGAACTCTGATGATAAGACTCATTGGGCATGTTGCCCAGTACTTGGTCATTATGCTCATAGGAGAACCTTGTAGAGGAAGGCTGAAAATTTGGGGCAGTATGACAACTAGGGCTTGCCTCTGCCTCATTAAACAGAGCAAAAGATCTTGACCCTAAAGAAGATGCATTTTGCACAAAATGATTATTCCAACTTTGTTGTTTGCCATTGTCATTCAGTAAAGCAGAATGATTGCCAGTAGAAAGTTGCACTTTCTGAGAACTCAGGCCACTCCACTCTTCCTGAACTCCAGTCTCACTACTGGAAGCATCTAGTGCATCGAGCATGAGCGCGCTCCAGCTTCCACTCTGCACTGTTGGAAATGTACCAAAATAATCGTCTCCCAAAGTATTTCCATGCATTCCTCTGGCACTGTTGTTGCTTCTCCCAAAAGAAGTATCCCAATGGGCATCATTATCATTGCCAAACAATAGCTTCTCCTCTGTGGGGTCAAGGCTAGATGCAACACGAGAAGCCCCTGTCTGCACAACTATCTTGTCCTGTACACTTTCTGACCAATCAGATTGCCCCTCCACATTCCGATTTTCTTGAACATGAAAACCCTGCAACTGATGAGCCACTTGATGAATGTTTTCTGGTGTCATGCCACTAATTCGATTTTGATTTGGTGCATTCACAAACAAATCATTTCCTTGAAAGCCCTGCTTAGCAATCATAGCACCATCTTGTGTGTGGCCCTGCTCAGAAAATACAGGTTGTTCTCCTTGAGAAGAATTTCTGTTGCCACCTTCCAGGACATCATTGGAAGCATTAATAAATCCTTGAAAATTGGCATATTGATTCGAGGAAACTCTTGTGCTGGAAACAGGTGTACCATACATAGACTGATCAAGCTGTTGGGGAACAAACCCCATTGACCGGATAACTTGACCTTGGTCATTTGGAAAGAAAGGCCCATTGGGAAATCCATACATCACAGACCCACTAGACTGCACCCAGTTCATGTTACCAGAAAACATCTGAGAGCTAACCGTATGCCATTGAGCAGAGTTGGTAAAGGGTCTATCGTCACCTGTTTAGCACCAGTAGAAAGCTGACTAGCTGTATTTTGTTGCCTCGAAACCTGATTCAGTTGTTGGAGTTGTTGATGTCGCTGGAACTCCTGTAGTTGTTTATACATCAAGTGTTGTTGCAACAGCTGTAAGTCATTAGACCCTGCTTGCTGCCTCGACTGAGGTTGTGACATTCCAGGCTGTTGGCTACTCATGGGCTGCTGTTGGCTACTAGCAAAATCAAATTAACAGAATCCTTCAGAAATAACAGATCTGTCTGAATTTCCTTACAATATTAGAATTAGATTCAAGAGTTCCAAAAATTCTTTTAACATTAAATAATGCTTGTTCGAAATATCACCGTATTCTTGCAACTCTGCTTACCTTGAGTGAAAACATTTAGAACCCTGGGCAACACTGTTCAGAACTAACTGTTGATTTCTGGATTGGCTTTTAATGAACTCAGGTCACAAAGTCAAACAGGTTTTCACCAAAAAGAATTTTGTGAGCACACAAATGTGACTTCCCTTCAGGTTCTGATCAGCTAACCAAAATTCTCATACATTTGGAGAACGAGTTGACAGCATGCAGATAAAGAGGTGCAAAATCAAGCAAGGAAATGCCTGATGCTAGGCAGTGCCAATTTTATATAAGAACTTGGGAAAAATCCCTTCTGAGAAATACCAAGCCAGCAATTGTTGTTCACAACTGACAAAGTTCCACCTCTTATATTAGAATGATGATCAGGGATGACCTGTCCTGCTCAAAAAGATTATGAATCTTTTTAGTAGCTTTCATTCCTGGGCATAGAGAAGGCAACTTGCAGTGATGAGGGCCAACACTCTCTGTGTTCTCAATAAATAATACAGTGAGGAATCTGCCAAATAAAACAAACCTATCTTATCAGTATTTATCAGTTCCTCTTCATAAGATAAAAGAAAATAATGAGTGGAAAATAAAACATATTAGAAGCCTGCAGGCTCGAAGTCAAAATAGTTGCTATACAAAAAGTCTGTCATTCCCAACTGTTGCTAAGCATATAAACTAAACTTCTTGATGCAGCATCTCCAATTTTTCAAGCCCCATATTCTCTGACTACAGCTTCAATAAAAATTTGGTCTAATACCCAATTTAGTCCCCTATTATACCGATTTGTGACTTTAGGTCCCTTCTTATAAATTGAGCCTTTTTGGTCCCTATATTTTTCATGATTGAGAATTTTCAGTCCCTATAGGGACCAAAAAGACTCAATTTATACCTAAAGTCACAAATCGGTATAATAGAGGGACTAAATTGGGTATTACACCTAAAAATTTAAACCATTTAAAATTCCTCAAAGTATTTGAATCATTTTTATCACCTACATAATTAATCAAGAACATTACAATTGGTAAGAATATAAAATCACAGAATATACTTTTGAAATAGTGTGTGAAATGCCAGAAATAACAATATAGGATGAAAAAAAAGTACTCTTAAGGTATTTTGCAGCTATAAACACCCAATGATTTGATACAACTGCTAATTGGTTATAATCAACTTAGGTCAGGTTTCCTATACTGGCTCATACAAGTACCCAGCAGGAAGAGGCATTTATACAAAAGAGAAAAGTTTTGAAGTAAGATTAGCATCATTCAATTATAACCTTTTCTCTAGGGATTCCCAGTGTGCATCATTCACCTTTGCTGAACCAAATAAAATGTAGAGTTGAGTGTTGAAAAGAATACACCCACAAAGAGCAAAAAGGGTATCTCTTTGAAGCCTAAACATACAATAACACACAGATGAAACTCATCTGTGACAATGCACCAAAGAAATTTGAGTACAAATTTCATCCTAGAGGACTTGGTTGAGATTTATTACCAGAAAATTTGAAGATGGCAACATCCTTGTTTTTCAACAAACATGATTAGTCTTGCATTTTAGAGACTAATCCTATGAACAAGCAATGTTGATGTTTTAGAACAACCTATATAGTACATAAGTAAAATTAGAAGGCATGTAAGTCAGACTTTTGATGCTAGTAAGGAAAATGCCATATGAGGAGCCAGGTGACTTTGGGTGGTTTCCTAGTTAAACACTTGTATCTTTCCTAGCTAACAAACAACTGAAGAAGTACACGTAAGTTGGAAGGTAACCTTGAATCCTTGATATAGGACAAAATTCTTAAATGTTTGAAATGGAACTAACATTGAACGGCTTGTGCATATGTCAGAACTAAAATATAAAATTCCCTCAATAAGGGTAAAGCTAAACAACACAGTGAGGCAAAGAGGGTTTGCATCAATCAATGGGCAAATGCTAAAGTCCAAAGAACACTAAGACATAAGGAAAGGGTCAGAAGAACTCTGAGAAAAGTAGTCCCATGAAGACATAATCATAAATACCATGAAGCATAATTGTGCACTGGGAGGCAAGCAGATAACATGTGTTGAAAATTTGGTTGCATATTGCTCTAACCCCAATTCCTTGCTCGTTCTGAATAGAATCCAAAATCTAAACCTTTTGGGATGCTAAATGAATTTGTTAAGCGTCCAGAAGTGTCCCAGGAAAATACCAAACTTCTGTTTTATTCTACAGTCCCTAAATCATGACCAAAAATCTATATAAAAATAAAATAAAATACAAAAGAAAAATACTTCAACTCACATTTAAGAGATTGCCAATCCACATAAGTTCTCCACTCATAGAATCATATAACAAGCCATTGAACCAGAGAATCAAAGCAAAATAAGAAAAAAAAAACACCAATTTTCGGATTCAGACTTGTGCTAATAATTACAAGCACCCTCCCGTATTCAGACTTCAATTGCAGAATCAAAATGCTATATTCCAAAAACCAACTATATTCCAACAACAAGGAGGCCAAGAGCCACAACCTACATTTGAGCAGAAAACTACCTAGCAGTTTCAAACAAAGCACCTCTTTACACTAGAATGCAAGCAGACTCAAGCACTCCGTTTCTCGAGAAAAAACACAAAAGTAGCAGTCAAACTCAGCTCCCAGATCCTAAAGCTGCCACCTTTAACAAACCACCCACATCCGCACCCGAAAAATCGAGCTTTAAAGCCAAACTAACCTTCAAATCCGCAGACGAACGTGAACCGCGAGCTATCGCCCGCCATCCCGTGCTCCCGATTCCCAACCTCCCCACCAAATTAGGGCACACGCCCTAATCCAAATCCTTCGGCAAAACTTCCAAGTGCAAGCGGCTAGCCAGGAGCGCCAGGAACCCCCAGAAATTCCCCGCTCAGAGAAGCTGGGCCCCGATCGGCCCAAAAAATTAGGGATTTCGGCGAGAAAAAAGGCGGCGGGTCTTCGATAGATGAATGACTCCAGCAATGGCGATCGATAGTCGACGCTGCGTAGTAGAGTTGGGTTTTCCGTTAGCGAACTAGGGTTAGGGTTTCGTCCCGTAATGGCATTGGAGCTCGCTCCCTCGAAGGGGAGAGGCGCAAAGATAAAGTGATCGATTAATAGTGCGAGATTTTCAAGGTAGAGAGGAAGAAGGCCCCGGTTCGGTTCGAACCAAACCGAACCGGCTCAATAAACCAACCAACTCATTAATATATATAATTATTTGAACATTGAAGAATATTGTGAATTACATCATATAAAAGAAATTATAGTTAGATTTTTTTTTTAAAAAAAAATTAAGGGATGGTTTGTATTAAAAATTTGGTTTAAAAGTTAAATTTCTCATAAATTCTCTTCATTTTTTCTCTATAAACTAAACTTTCGTTTAGATTGGCTTATGAAAAAGTATTTCTTTTTCCAATTTAATAGGACTTTCGAAAAAAAGTGGCTTTTCAAAATAAGTTAAGAAAAGACTTATGTATATTTTGTATTTAAATACATTAATTTAGAAGTACTTTTATAGTTATGAATTTTTGATAATTATATAATTATAAAAGTGTTTTGGTAATTATATGATATAAAAAAATCTAAATCTTTATATTTTGTTATTTTTATATGGTGTTTTGGTAAGTGTATGATCCAAAACAACTTCTGAAAAATAGTTTTGTTAGAAGCTTTAACCCACCAACTTCTCAAAAAAAAAAAAAAAAAACATTTTTCAATATTTTTATGGCCTCTATTTCTCTAAAAAAGATATATTTTTTTTCTTTCCAAAAGCACTTAATTTATTAAAATCTCTCTTATGGATTTCTCAAAAGCTGATCCAAATGAGGCCTAAATTGATATAATTCACCGATTGCATTGATACAAGTTTAGGTAGGTTATCAGTTATACTTTCAATTAAAATTTCTCTAAAAACATTAAAAAGAAAGAATTTTAATTATCTTAATTTTTTACATGAAATTAAAAAAAAATATATAGAAAATATTTCCACATTCTTCTAAGAGTACCCCTGCACAGTAAAAATATTCCTAAATTACCCTTTCTCTTGTCCATCCAAAAGGCCCATTCAGTGGCCCAAATTTCTCTCTGCTCTAAAACCCTAACCCTAGCGCTCTCCTCGGAGCTCGGAGCTCGCAAACATGGCGGCAGTCCTCGCCCGTGCCCGCTTCCTCCTCTCGAGAGCCACACTGAACCCTGGCCTCCCCCTCCGCTCCATTTCTTCTTTCCCTTTCCTCTCCCAAGAGCCTCAACTCCAGGAGTCGCCGGAAGCGACGCCGCTCCCCCCGAATCCTTCAATTGGCAGCCCATTCTACAATGAGAACTGGAGGAGCCCGACGCCCATGCCGGGAGACGCCGTCGCCCAGTCGTTAGTCCCTGCTGGGATCAGGGCGCAATCCTCCGCCCGATTAATGGCCTTCTCTCAGACCCTTGACGTCGCGAGCCTCATGAACATCTTCGCCGAGTGGATGGCGTCGCAGCGCTGGTCTGACCTCAAGCAGCTTTTCGAGTTCTGGATCCGATCCCTTGATGCCACCGGCAAGCCGAACAAGCCCGATGTTGAGCTCTATAACCATTACCTGAGGGCTAATCTCATGACGGGGGCCTCCGCCGGAGAGTTATTGGATCTTGTGGCGCAGATGCAGGAGTACCAGATCATGCCCAACACTGCATCGTATAATCTAGTGCTCAAGGCCATGTACCAAGCCCGGGAGTGCGAGGCCGCCGAGAAGCTCATCGATCGGTGAGACCCCTCTGTTTTATTGGTACTTTGTTGTTATGAATTTACCACAAAGTTTCATTCTTTTCTGTTTAATTGAATTATTTTACTAAAAGAATTTCTTGAACTGGATCATAGTTTTAGAATGTTGAATAAAAATCTAAAATCAGGTGGCAAAAGAGTGAAATTTAAGTAGAAGATATAAAAGGTTTAAATTTTATTTTTTATTTTTGCTGAACCCCAAGATTTTGAACAAGCTGATAGTCTGGGCTGTAGTTCCTTAAGCTCTTACTACATCCATATATTTCTTGTTGCCTCTGCAATAGTTTTTGGACCTGGTTTTGGATCTTTGAATTTTACTTTGATTTATATGCTTGTAACTGAAAAGAGAGTGTGTATAATTGTTCCTCTTTCTCATCGCATAGCTTTATAGGACAGGAAAAATAATGCAATTTGTTCATTGAGATTGGGATGGTTGCCATTGGATGACCAGTAACAAACAAATTTCAACTTTATTGTTACAGTAGCCTTTATTTAGAACAAAGTTCATTAAAAGTTATGTATTTAGTTACGCTAGCATTGCAATTCTGACTTAGGAGAACATATTGCTGTGACAGAGTGCCTATTTTGGCAAATGCAACTTATCTTTTTGAATGATTCTTCATTGATTGACATCAGGATGCTGCAGACAGGCTCTGTACCAGATGATGAATCATATAATTTGGTGATTGGCCTGCTAATTACAATGAATCAGATTGATTCAGCCTTGAAGTACATGGATTTGACACTGAAATCTGGGTACATGGTATCAATGAATGTGTTCACAGACTGTGTAAGAAGTTGTGTAACTGCAGGGAGATTGGATGTATTGGCATCAATAATAGAGAAATGCAAGGTATACCTAAATAATTTGATACCTAGAGCTGAGCGTATCTCCTATTATTCTGGCTGGTTATGTCAAGTGTCGTAGTAAGATTTATGAAGCTGATTCAGATTCTTTCCCAAATTTTTGGTTGTGTGGCCATACCTTTTTCTTTTATGTTAGATTTTTGATTGGGTTGGTCATTTTCTCTCAAATTTGAACTAGTTATTTGCGTAAATCGATGTTTGTTGGGTTATTTATCTTTCATACTAATCACCTCTGCCTTTATTTTTATCAGACAACTGATCAGAACAAATCCCTGTGCCCACCCTGGAATTTGTGCAACTACATCGCTGATGTTGCATTGCAAGCAGATCATAGCAAGTTGGCATTCTTTGCCTTGGAATTTCTTTTTCGTTGGATTGCTCGGGGTGAAAATGCAAGGCCATCAGTTCTTCTTTCAGTAGATGAAGGATTGGTTGTGTCAGCATTTGGTACGGCTGGTAGAACATTCGATTCAACCCTATCAGATGCTGCTTGGTCAATCCTAAGGCGTTCATTACGGCAGAAGAGAGCTCCAAGTCCGGAAACTTACCTATCAAAAATATTTTTGCATGCGTCATCGGGACAGCTTCAACGAGCTTTTAGTACCCTCAGTGAATTTGAAAATGCTTACATCAATTCTGGTGAAGTTGACGAAGAGTTGTTTTCCCCTTTCACCTCTCTATATCCACTGGTGGTTGCTTGTTGCAAAAATGGCTTCGCAACATTGGACTCGGTATGCCTACATTTCTTCACAAGAATATTTTATCTGAATTATTTCAAATTTTAAGACATTTATGACAGGGGAAATTAATGTGAATTAGTATGTCTAGTAAGTTAAAAGGTTTCTTGTGTGTGTATGTGTGTGTGGACAGATTGCTATCAACTGTTAGATACTCTTACAGGTATATTGCAAAATTCCTAAGTAGTTCCATGGGACTCAAGAAAGATGAGATGTTTGAAATTCCTATTTCCATCACAGAGAAGTGGGAAACTTGCACACCCCATGTTTAATTGAAAGATGTTTGTTCTAAATGTAGTTTACTACTGTGCAAGTGCCGTGGTCCAAGACATGTGCACTCTTACTTCTTTCAATGTCACTGTTGTTCACTAATTAGAATGTGATGAATCAGCTAGCCACCTTCATAGGGAATGCCATGTGAACTCATTGTGAACATATGCTACCATCCTGTCCACAATGTCATTTTTTAGAATGATTTCTCTTTTATTTGATTTTTTTTGACTCAATATGACAGAATGAAAGTGGATATCAAGTATCTTTTTCTTTCTATGTTAATTGATATCGCAAGAGACTCATCCAAATAGGCTTTTATCTGGCTAACTGTTTGAAACTTAAAGGACAGGTGTATGTTCAATTGGAGAATTTGAGCAATGCAGATCCTCCATACAAATCTGTTGCTGCCCTCAACTGTGTAATCCTTGGTTGTGCCAATATATGGGACCTTGACAGAGCCTATGAGACTTTTGAGGCCATCAGTGGGAAGCTTGGAATGGTACCAGACATCCATTCTTATAATGCTCTAATTTGTGCTTTCGGAAAGCTTAAAAAGGTTGGCACTTCATATCCTCTTAAGTGTCAATTCTTGTACTTGGTAGTGGACCAATTTTACTTCCTTCAATTTGGTGTGGTGTTGTAACCTCAAATATGTAACCTTTTACTTTAACAGACATCAGAAGCTTCAAAGGTTTTTGAGCATCTAGTAAGCCTGGGTGTGAAGCCAAATGCAACCACTTACACATTGCTGGTTGATGCACATCTTGTCAATCGTGACCAGAAAGCTGCTCTCTCTGTAGTGGATGAAATGGTACATGATCTCTTCCCTCTAATGTGCCGTAGCCTTTGCATTCCAAAGATTTCTCATACTCACATTTGAAAGAATTGCCTGTTTGGTAGGTCAATGCAGGTTTTACTCCTTCAAAACAGACTCTGAAGAAGGTGAGAAGACGCTGCTCTCGAGAGATGGACTTTGATAATGATGAAAAGGTACAGTCACTAGCTCGGCAGTTTAAGCTCAGGATGGGTAGTGAAGTTCGTAGAGAGATGCTTTACAACTTGGAATACAGTGCCGAATACTAGGATAAGGTAAAACTCATTAATTATCATATATAGATTTGAATACAAGGATATGACCAATAATTCATGCTTATTAACTTAGCTGATTATGCATTGTACTTTCTTGTTCGCTAGGATGCTTTGAACGATCTTCTGATGACTGTGAAGGGAGTATTCATTGTGTAAATTACTCGTATGTATTTCATTTTGACAGCTCTTCAGTATGGAGGTGTAGGATTTTGACTTTCAGGGTTATCAATCTAACAGACAAACCCCACATTATATTTTTCCCAGCCCTTTGAAGAATGAGTTGTAGTTCTCTCTTGGTTATTAAATTCTGAATAAATCCTACTTTTGTCATGGAAAAACACCACCTCAGAAGATTGTTTTTATTTTTATTTTTTATTTTTGGCACCATAATAATCAAATTTGCATCCGAAACCACCATTTTGGAGCTCTAATTCATTGTGAGATCAGATGGTGTCTTCATTGAATGTCTTCCTTTCATGTATCTAAAACTCTTGTGAATGTGATTCTTGGCTTCTGATGAGATTATTTGATCAACACACAAGCTTTTCATTTCTAACATGCAAGTAATTAAACATGAGGATGGGGACAATTAATTGGACAAAGCAACAGATTTCAGGATTATGTGAGAACATGCAGAATTATTCCGGCAAGAATGCATTATTCAACATTCACTGAATCAGATACAGTCCAAATCAAATCAAATCTATACAATCCTGAGCTTATT
Source organism: Dioscorea zingiberensis (assembly GCA_026586065.1). Lineage (NCBI taxonomy): Eukaryota > Viridiplantae > Streptophyta > Magnoliopsida > Dioscoreales > Dioscoreaceae > Dioscorea > Dioscorea zingiberensis. The sequence continues at coordinate 4,553,157 of CM048821.1, read as the reverse complement.
TACTTAATTTGGTTTATCACATTTTACTCTTTAAAATTAAATATATATGAATAACAATTAGTTCCTCACATTAAAAATTTACATCAAAATCTTAAAACACTAAGATTAATCTAATCCCAAATGTTCTTTTTATAACTAATTGCGTCAAATGAAAATGAAATTGTTTTTTGATTTTAGAAAAAAAAGGATGATTTGGTTCTCATATTAATAAGTCAATGAGAATGGAGAGCAATTTGAGTTTATTCTCAAATGGCTTCAAAGCATCCTTCATGCTTCCCACCATTGGTAGCTCAATTATTATTATCTTTAAAAAAAATAATAATAGATAAACCACATTCATTAAGATAAAAAAAATTGGTCTTCATCAAACTATATTATATAGGTCTTGATCCATGCCTATGCCTAAGCCTGATCAGGTATATTTTAAAGATAAAGTGTAATATGAGAAGACGAAGTGAGAACCGTGTTTGTCATCCTGATTGACAGTAGTCTCTGTTATCAAACTGGCCTTTGTCGAACTATTTTACTCAATTATCAATTTGCAGATGCTTTGTTATGAAAAAAAGACAATTTTTGAGGACGTGTTTCTTTTGCATTCAATTATATATATATATAAAAAAAAGTGAATAAATCATAAATTAGAGAATTTGAGCTTTGCTTGTATAAATCACACCATTTTTACCCATTATGGAGCACAAGCAAAGAATCAAATTCTCTCTTTTCCTTTTAAGAAGATAGCAAGGATGCTTTGCTTTTCTTTCCTTTCACATAATGCCTGCTAAATGAAGGAAAGAATTAGGATTTGAATCACTTGCTGTGAGAATAGTACTAACCACATAAATGTTCATGCTTAATTTGCATGTGATGTATTATATTCTTTGTTTACTATATTTCTTTCTTAAGAGATTTATTATCAAATTAATGATGAATATAAACTTAAATTTTAGTAATTGATTTGGAAGATAAAATATAATCTTATGTTAAATACAAAGTAATTTGAAACTAATTGGAACATATACAATGTTAATTATTTATAATAAAAAAAAGAAAAAAGTGTTTACAATTACAACCATAATTTTCTATTATTAATATAAAAAAACATGGTCCCAAATTCCTAATCAATTCAATTTTCCAAAATTTAGTTATCATGGATACACCGTCCAAATAAAACTTGGATCAATAGTTAAAAATCAATTTCTTCTATTGGAATACAAAGAATCAAGGAAAGAAAAGCAAGGTGCTTTGCCTTTGCTTTTGTAGTGGTTTTTCTTTATCCAAATGGCTTAGGAAATCAAAGCAGCACAAATGTTCTCATTCACATCAGTGTATATATACACACACATGCCCTGGTTTGAAGTACTCAAGCCATTGCCATCCCATTCGTTCACTTTTTAGCTCCCAACAACTCAAGCAACACAAAAAAAAATGGCGATGATTGTTGACGCCATGGCTTCCCAATTTGCAGACACTCTAAGCAGCCTCATCAAAGATGAGATAACAATGATGGTGACTGTGAAGGAAGACCTCAAAAAACTTGAAAGAAAAGTAAGAATGATCCACAATGTGTTAGAGGATGCTGAGCGCAAGGCCATATGTGATGATGCGGTTCGCACTTGGCTCAATGAACTAAGAGATGCTTTCTATGATGCTGATGACATAATCGACAACTCTCGTACTCATGCCGAGAGGATGGCAAGATTGTTTGCGAACCAACAGGTACGTTGTTGGACTCCTTTGGTTTCCATTCACCGCCGGCTTCTCTTCCGCAACCGGATAGGTGGTTGGATTCGGAGCCTCAATGCAAGACTTGAAGAGATTTTTAAGGAAAAATCTAATTTTGATTTGTCTCTCAATGTCTCTAAAGTCGACAATGAGAATATCAGAATCCGACGAGACTCTGATCCAGATGTCGAGCCTGATATTGTAGGGTTTGGGATAGAAAATAACACTAATGATTTAGTGAGAATGATGATCTCTAGTAACTATCCAACCATCTCTGTTTATGGGATTGTCGGTATGGGGGGGATAGGCAAGACAACCCTTGCACAAAAAATTAATAACCATAAAACTATTAGGGATAACTTTCAATTTCCACCACCAATATGGGTTAGTGTCTCAAAAGATTACTTTGACGAAGAATTGCTTAAATCCATCATAAGGCATGTCGGTGGGGATTCTGGCAATGCTAGGAATACCGGTGAGCTTCAACATATGCTAGGCCAAACAGTCCTCCACAAAAAAATTTTCTTGGTTCTCGATGATATTTGGGAAGCAAATATCTGGAAGAAATTGCTTAGAAAACCATTACTAAATGCCGGTGCCGGCAGTATCCTCTTGATCACCTCTAGGGATGAGGGTGTTGCTCGAGGAATGGATGCTGTCCATCTCCATTCAGTTCAACCATTGTCTGTCGATGATGGTTGGTCATTGATATGCAAGATTGTGTTTAGAGCAGGAGGAGAGGAACATGAAATGCAATTGCTTGAACCTCTTGGCAAGCAGATTGTGCAGAAGTGCCATGGTCATCCGCTCGCTATCAAAACCATCTCCGGAGTTCTCCATGATAAGGAGAAGCGACCAAATGCCTGGACCATGGTTCTCCAAAATCCAGCTTGGTCAATGACCGAGCTCCCAGAGGGAGTCATGGGGGTGCTCTATTTGAGCTACGAGGACCTACAACCTCAACTCAAGCAATGCTTCATTTTCTGTTCTTTGTTACCTAAGAATTATGTTATCTTGCGACACACATTGATCCAATATTGTGTTGCCTCTGGCTTTGTCAAAGAGCGTGACAATATGATCATGGAAGATGTGGCGACAGAGTACTACAGGGAACTACTCCGAAGAAATCTTTTGCAGAGTGATCCTCTTTCTTACAGAAATGGAGGATCCACAATGCATGACCTCCTGCGTGCTCTTGCTCAATTCATCGCTCAAGGTGAGTATTTCTCCGGAGAAGTGGCAACATTGGCCAGAACCTCATTGGCATCCCAAGAGATGAAGCTTCGCCATTTATCGATTTCAGGAGATTTCTTGAAGACCTCTCCTGAGATTGTGAAAGAGCAAACATCAGTGAGGACCTTAATTATCTCAGGCATTCCGACAAATACATTACCTGAAGATCTCTTCCAAAAGCTCAAGTGCTTGAGGCTCTTGGATTTGAGTAAAACGAATTTGATGGTTGTGCCTGAATCTGCAAGCAGTCTTGTGCACCTCAGGTATCTTGACTTTTCCGGTTCAATGATCAGCCGGCTACCAGAGACCATAGGAAATCTCAGCAACTTGCAATACTTGATCCTCCAGGCATGTGAACAACTCTCAGAGCTCCCAAAAAGCATAGCAAACTTGTACAAACTTAGGAGTATTGATCTTGCAGGTACTCGGGTTATTGGTATTCCGGCGGGGATCAGACAACTTATTTATCTGAATAGAGTCATTAATTTTGTGACAAATGATCAGAGAATAGATGGAGCTAGAAAATGTTACTCCTCACTGGAAGATCTCAAGCCCCTTATCAACCTTAGAACAATCACCATTGTGAATTTGGAGAGGGCTGCCATAGCTCAAGGATCCATTCTAAAAGACAAGACCCATATTGATTATTTGGAGTTGTCATGCAGCTCTGAGGGGTGGCCATACCAACAAGAAGATATAGCGAGGATCCAAGATGTTTTCGAGGAGAGACTCTTCCCTCCAAGCTCAGTTGAAAATTTCACAATCAGGGGGATACTTTGGCATGGAGTTCCCGACTTGGATGAAGAACAGAGACCTGTTCTTGAATTTGACAAGGGTTGACATTTTGAAGTGCAGGAATTGCTCTCAGCTCCCTCCATTGGGCCAGCTCCCTCTGCTGGATTATCTCTTCATCGAAGGTGCTTGGTCTATAAAACACATAGGTCCTGAGTTCATGGGAAGTGGGAGAGAAGAAGCTTTTCCAAAGTTGAGGAAGCTCATACTGGAAGACATGCCAGAGTGGGAGGAATGGACCTGTGAAGCAAAAGATGGTGCAAGGGTGATGATGCCAATTCTCGAGTCATTGGTGATAAAAAGGTGTCCACGTCTAAAGTCCCTTTCTCAAGGCCTTCTTCGTCATGCAACAAACCTAACTACTCTATGGATCAAAGAATCACACAGCCTAACTGTCATTGAGGGTTTCAAAACTGTGCAATACGCCTTTCTCATAAGAAACAACGGAGTTGAAAGAGTTTCCGATCTCCCTGCAGTTCGAACCATGGTAATCAGAGATTGCCCGGCTTTGCTACATCATGTTGGGGTGCTACCTTCATTGCAAAACTTGGAATGGGGGGACTCAAGTATGAGGTTCTTGCCGGACTGGATGCTTAGTACTCATCCCGTTCCTATTTTCCCAACACTCCAGAAGATGTCCATCTTCGTCGGTGATGTTCCTACTCTTCGCCGGTGCCTCATCGATGGCCCTTACTGGCCCAAGATTCAGCACATCCCCAATGTCTTCATTGGGGTGATGAATAATAGACCAGAGTTCATCTCCTATACAAAAGAGCCATTCAGCTTCCGTACAAACATCGATGCAGTTGTTGATGCTCCTCCTCTTCCATGAGTATGATTAATTACAGCAATGAATGATTTGAACTTCAAGGTGATCACGAATTCTCATTAACTTCTTTCTCAATTCTCTTTTTTTTTTTAGCTAATTATTATTGCTGCATGCTTCTATTAGGTGGTTGCATTCCTACAAATTAAGGATTTGTGTGCTTGTGTGTGTGTTTGTGTGGACAATCCCGTGATGCAACTACTTGTTCTTAGATTCTGTTGCCAAGGTAAGTAAATTAAACTTAGTATATATATATATTAATTTATATATTCATTGAGAAATTTCAATTTGTCTGAGATTTTTGGAATTCATTTAAAAAACTTTTCTTTTAATTTGCAGGTGATTGATTTCTGGTTTGTTGACATAAGAGGCTTGTATGTGTGGATTTCTCAAATAAAAAGCCTGGCTTGTGTTTGTGTGGATTTCAATAAAGTGACCATCTAATTCAGTCTTATTGAATAAATTTGTATGTGTGTGGGGTGTTGTGTTTATGTTTATGTATTTCGTGACATTGAAATAAAAGTTTGCCCAGATTGAGTTTAATATATATATATATATATATATATATATATATATATATATATTAAAAAGGGTGTCCGTGCAAAATTAATACTTTCTTATGATCTTAGAATTTTTAATGCATTTATCCAATTTCATTGCATGACATGATGATGAATATATCACCAACACTTGATTCTTAATTATTTTGTAGAGCTAGCACTGAGAAAATTATTTTTGGCAATCATCAAAGTAGTTACAGGTCAATACTTATTATGATTTTTTTTTTTAAAATTAGTTATAGTTTTAATTTGGTAATCATGTGGATCCGATCCCTTGACGCCGCCGTATAGTCTAGTGCTCAAGGCCATGTACCAAGTTCAGGAGTGCGAGGTCGCAAAGAAGCTCATCGATCGGTGAGACCCCTCTGTTTTATTGGTACTTCGTTGTTATGAATTTACCACAAAGTTTCATAATTATTTTTATGAATTTTTAAGAATGTTGAATAAAATCTAAATCGGGTGGAAAAAAAAGAGTGAAATTTAAGTAGATGATATAAAAGGTCTAAATCTTATTTTTTATTTTTCGCTGAACCCTAAGATTTTGATCAAGCTGATAGTTTGGGGTTTAGTTCCTTAATCTCTTACTACATCCATATTTTCTTGTTGCCTCTGCCATAGCTTTTGGTCCTTGTTTTGGATCTTTGAATTTTACTTTGAATTTTTCCTGTCCTCTTTTTTCATATCATAGCTTTTATATGACAGGAAGAATAATGCAATTTGTTCGTTGCGGTTGGGATGGTTGCCATTGGATAACCAGTAACAAACAAATTTCAACTTTATTGTTACTTACAGTAGCCTTTATTTTTATTTTTTTATTATTTTTTTTTGATAAAGATGGATAAACCACCAATTTTATTTATAATAGAGGAAGAACAAAAACATGAACTACAATCAACCCACTTCTACAAGATAAAGCACAATATAAATATGATATGGACTCATTGTAACATGAAATTGTTTTCCCCTTCTTTAATTGTTCACCTCCCTCCTAGCCTTTATTTGGAACAAAGTTCATTAAAAGTTATGTATTCACTACGCTTAGCTTCAAGTAATTGACTTGGGAGCATATGAAACATATTGCTTTGCGGATAAAGGTGCCTATTTTAGCAAATGCAACTTATCTTTTGAATGATTCTTTATTGATTGACATCGATGCTACGCATGTGCTCGTACTGCATCATGAATCATATAATTTGGTTATTGGCTTCGCTAATTACAATGAATCGATTGATTCAAATTTTGAAGTACATGGATTTGACATCAAATCGGGTACATGGTATCAATGAATGTGTTCAGATTGTAAAAAAAGTTGTGTAACCGCAAGGGAGATTGGATGTATTGGCATCAATAATAGAGAAATGCAAGGTATACCCAAGTAATTTGATACCTAGAGTCGAAAGTGTATCTCCTATTATTACGGCCGTTAAGTCAAGTGTCGTAGTAAGATTTATGACGTTGATTCAGATTCTTTCCCAAATTTTTGGTTGTGTGGACATACCTTCTTCTTTTATGTTAGATTTTGGATTGGGTTGGTCATTTTTTCTCAAATTTGAACCAGTCATTTGCGTAAATCGATGTTTGTAGGGTTATTTATCTTTCATACTGATGACCTCCTCTGCCTATATTTTTATCAGACAACTGATCCGAACAAATCCCTGTGCCCACCCTGGAATTTGTGCAACTACATCGCTGATGTTGCAAAGCAGATCATAGCAAGTTGGCATTCCTGCTTGTTGGATTGCTCGTGGTCAAAATGCAAGGCCACTAGTTCTTCTTTCAGTCGATGAAGGATTGGTTGTGTTAGCATTTGGTACCGCTGGTAGAACATATGATTCAACCCTATCAGATGCTGCTTGGTCAAACCTGAGGCGTTCATTATGACACAAGAGGGCTCCAAGTCCGGAAACTTACCTATCAAAAATATTTATGATGCATCATCGGACAGCCTTCAACGAAGCTTTTAGTACCCTCAAGAATTTGAAAATGCTTACATCAATTCTGGTGAAGTTGATGAAGAGTTGTTTTCCCCTTTCACCTCTCTATATTCACTGGTGGTTGCTTGTTGCAAAAATGGCTTCTCAACATTGGACTCGGTATGCCTACATTTCTTCACAAGAATATTTTATCTGAATTATTTCAAATTTTAAGACATTTATGACAGGGGAAATTAATGTCAATTAGTATGTCTAGTAAGTTAAAAGGTTTCTTGTGTGTGTGTGTGTGTGTGTGTGTGTGTGTGTGTGTGTGTGTGGACAGATTGCTATCAACTGTTAGATACTCTTGCAGGTATATTGCAAAATTCCTAAGTAGTTCCTGTTATGTTAGTCATATGTCATATGGGCCCCACCAGTTATTTATTTGTGGGTTACTGAGGCTGGGCTGTGGGTGTGTGTGTGCTGTGTACTCTTCCTCTCTGTCTTCTCTCCTTGGGCGATCCATCCGGTGGGTGCCAGTGGCATGTGCAGCTGCTTCTTGTTTTCTTCTTCTGTGCAGCTGCTCCTTGGCATTGAGGTATGCCTGTCCCTTTTTCCTTCTAACATGGTATCAGAACTACCGATCCGGCGAAACCTGCGCTCACTTCTTCGCGACTTCATTGCACACCATCCCCTGTGCACGCCTCTCCTGTGTGAGCTCTTGACAGCACGCGACCCCCCTGTGGTCTGTTTTCTCTGATTCTCCGGCGGCCTGCAGCCCTCAGGCGATCTCCTTTCCTGTGGCCCTCCGGTGATCTCCGACGCCCTGTTTTCTATGATCCTGTGTGCGTAATCGCTGCAGACTATCAATTTCTCTCGAAGTCTCCCGGCCGACCTCTGCAGCACCTCCTAGCACGACCCAACTCACCGCCTCGCTCGGACTTCTCCTTCCCTAGAGCAGCCTATTCTATGGCGTTTTTACCTCCACAGCTTTCAGCACATCAGATGCATTCAATGCAGTATCTTGCTTCTCCTTTATCTTCTTCCGCTCAAATTAACGCGGATGATCAAAGATGCTTTTTACTTTGTTTCGCATTTTCGCAATTTCAGCTTCTAGCTTCACGTTTTCAGCCTCTCGGTGATGGACACCTCTTCTATGGGTCATGCTACCTCTGCTCAGGTTACCCCTGCTTCCTCTGTTTCAGGTACTCCCTGTCCTCTATGGCTCCCCGGATTCAAAGGCCGCTTCATATGACTTCTGATGCCACTCATCTTACCCATTGTCGCCCAGCTCCACATATCACCCGTGTTCGTATTGCTGATGGCACCTCACTACCTGAATCTTCCATTGGTCACTTTACCACCAGTTCATTCTCTGTCCCCTCTGTTTCCCATGTTCCTCGTCTTTCCATGAATCTTATATCTGTTAGCCAGCTCACTGACCTTGACTGCCAGGTTGTATTTGATCGTACTTCTTGTCGTGTGCAGGATCGCAGCGGAGCAGTGATTGGAGTTGGCCTACGCCATAATGGGGTGTATGCTCTGGAGTCCCTTTGTCTTCCGTCTTCTTCTCCACCGGTCCCACTCGCCATGTCATTGCTTTTAGACTTTCATCAGTGGCATCATCGCTTAGGTCATCTCTGTCCTTCTCGTTTGTCTTCATTAGTCAGTAGTGGTTCCTTAGGAGTTGTCTCTCCTAGGTCTGATATTACATGTTGTGGTTGTAAACTTGGTAAACAACTATGCCTCCCTTACCCATCGAAGTCGGGCCTTGGCCGTCCGCTTCCCTTTGATCTCATTCACTCGATGTATGGGGCCCCGCCTTTTCTTTCCAAAGGTGGCAATAGATATTATGTTTTGGTCATAGATGATTATACTCGCTTTACTTGGGTCTACTTTATGCATCATCGCTAGCCGCTTAGTTAACATCTATCGCGCCTTTGTTTCTATCGCTCACACTCGCCTTCTACCTCTATCAAGACCTTTCGGGCCGATTCAAAGTGGGAATACACTTCCCATGCTTTCCGCTCACTTCTTTCCTCTGAGGGTACCTTGCCTCAGTTATCCTGTCCTGGGGCTCATGCTCAGAACGGGGTCGCTGAGCGCAAGCATCGCCATATCTTGGAGACTGCTCGTGCTCTTCTTTTAGGGGCCTCTGTTCCTCCCCATTTTTGGGCTGATGCCGTTAGCACTGCAGTTTATCTTATTAACCTGCAGCCCTCCTCTCTTCATCGTGGTCGTAGCCCGGGTGAGTGTCTTCACTGTAGTACTCCTCGCTACGATCATCTTCGTGTCTTTGGATGTCGTTGCTTTGTTTTGCTCCCTCCACGGGAGCGGACAAAGCTGACTGCCCAGTCAGCCCCCTGTGTCTTCCTGGGTTATAGTCTAGAGCATAAGGGGTATCGTTGTTATGATCCGGTTGCTCGGAGGATGCGTATCTCTCGGGATATCACCTTCGATGAGTCTACTCCTTTTTATGCTTCCCCTTCCTCTACTGTGTCTTTCTCTCCCTCTATCTCCTTATCTTTTCTTTTCCCAGCTTCTTCTTCTGAGGAGTCCGCTCCTCTGTCATCTTCCCTTGCATCTACACCGGTTGTTTCCCCTGTCTCTCCTGAGTCGACTGAGCCCACTCCTCTTCCTCCTGTCCATCCCCCTATCCAGTTATATTATAGTCGCCGACTCAGAGCTTCTGTTGCAGCATCCCCTGGTACGGTTTCTCCTGTCTCTTCTCCTGCTGATGATCCTGCCACTGAGGTACCTTCTCATCCCTACTCTCTTCGTGATCGTTCCACTTTGGCTCCTCCTCACCATTTTGCTGCAGTTAGTACCAGCCTCGAGTTTATGAGCTGTACCTACAATGAGGCAGCTCGCCACTGAAAGTGGCGCTTTGCCATGTATTGCAGGAGCTTGATGCTTTAGTTCGTACTCAGACTTGGGATCTTGTTCCTCTTCCTACGCATGCTATCCCGATCACCTGTAGATGGATCTACAAGGTGAAGACACTATCAGATGGGTCTATTGAGCGCTACAAAGCGCGTTTGGTGGCTCGTGGATTTCAGCAGGAGTATGGGCGAGACTATGAGGAGACCTTTGCTCCAGTTGCCCATATGCACACAGTTCGCACCTTGGTTGCTGTGGCTGCTGTTCGTGGTTGGGCTCTCAGTCAGTTAGATGTGAAGAATGCTTTTCTTCATGGTGACTTACATGATGAGGTTTACATGATACCTCCTCCTGGCCTTCCGACTTCTTCAGGGATGGTTTGCCGCCTTGGCGTGTTTCTATGGTCTCAAAATGTGCACCTCGCGGCCCGGTTTGAGCGTTTCAGCACCGTTGTTGAGGCAGCAGGTTTCACGGCGAGCACTCATGACCCCGCCTTGTTCATTCACTCTTCTTCTCGGGGTCGGACAGTTCTACTTCTCTATGTTGACGACATGATCCTTACTGGTGATGATTCTGCTCACATTGCCTTTGTGAAGCAGAAGCTGTGTGAGACTTTTCTGATGATAGATCTTGGTCCGTTGCATTACTTCTTGGGCATTGAGGTTACTTCTTATCCCGATGGGTTTCGCTTTGTCTCAAAGAACGCTTATATTACGGATCTACTTGCTCGCCTCGGGTCTTATCGATACTGTGATCGCTACCACACCGATGGAGCTTCACTTACAGCTTCGGGCCTCCGATGGGACACCTTTACCAGATCCTACTCGTTATCATCATTTGGTGGGTAGCCTGGTCTATCTTGCTGTCACTCGTCCAGATATTTCTCATGCTGTGCATTTTCTTAGTCAGTTTGTAGGCTCTCCTACTTCTGTGCATTATGCTCATCTGCTTCCGGTTTTACGCTACTTGCGTGGTACTGTCTCTCGCTGCCTATTCTATTCTCGACAGTCATCTCTTCAGTTACAGGCCTACTCAGATGCTACTTGGGCGAGTGATCCGGATGATCGACACTCTCTTTCTGGTTATTGCATATTTCTTGGCTCTTCTCTCATTGTTTGGAAGACCAAGAAACAGACTACTGTTGCCCGTTCTAGTGTTGAGGCTGAGCTTCGCGCCCTTGCTGTTACTACTCAGGAGATCATCTGGCTACGTTGGTTACTTCAGGATTTTGGTGTTCACATTGATGGTCCCATTCCTCTTCACTGTGATAGTATGGGTGCCATTCAGACTGCTACTGATCCGGTCAAGCGTGAGTTGACCAAGCACATTGGTGTTGATGCTCATTTTACACGGTGCTCAGTTCGTGACCGGACGATTTCTTTGCATTTCCTCCCTTCTGAGCTGCAGGTGGCTGACTTCTTCACCAAAGCTCAGACACGTGATCAGCATTCTTTTCTTTTATCCAAACTCAAGATGATGGATCCGCCTTGAGTTTGAGGGGGGGTGTTATGTTAGTCATATGTCATGAGTTTGAGGGGGGGTGTTATGTTAGTCATATGTCATATGGGCCCCACCAGTTATTTATTTGTGGGTTACTGAGGCTGGGCTTTGGGTGTGTGTGTGCTATGTACTCTTCCTCTCTGTCTTCTCTCCTTGGGCGATCCATCCGGTGGGTGCCAGTGGCATGTGCAGCTGCTTCTTGTTTTCTTCTTCTGTGCAGCTGCACCTTGGCATTGAGGTATGCCTGTCCCTTTTTCCTTCTAACAGCCCATGGGACTCAAGAAAGATGAGATGTTTGAAATTCCTATTTCCATCACAGAGAAGTGGGAAACTTGCACACCCCAATTTTAATTGAAAGATGTTTGTTCTAAATGTAGTTTACTACTGTGCAAGTGCCGTGATCCAAGACATGTGCACTCTTACTTCTTTCAATGTCACTGTTGTTCACTAATTAGAATGTGATGAATCAGCTAACCACCTTCGTAGGGAATGCCATGTGAACTCATTGTGAACATATGCTACCATCCTGTCCACAATGTCATTTTTAGAATGATTTCTCTTTTATTTGATTTTTTTGACTCAATATGACAGAATGTAAGTGGATATCAAGTATCTTTTTCTTTCTATGTTAATTGATATCGCAAGAGACTCACCCAAATAGGCTTTTATCTGGCTAACTGTTTGAAACTTAAAGGACAGGTGTATGTTCAATTGGAGAATTTGAGCAATGCAGATCCTCCATACAAGTCTGTTGCTGCCCTCAACTGTGTAATCCTTGGTTGTGCCAATATATGGGACCTTGACAGAGCCTATGAGACTTTTGAGGCCATCAGTGGGAAGCTTGGAATGGTACCAGACATCCATTCTTATAATGCTCTAATTTGTGCTTTCGGAAAGCTTAAAAAGGTTGGCACTTCATATCCTCTTAAGTGTCAATTCTTGTACTTGGTAGTGGACCAATTTTACTTTCTTTAATTTGGTGTGGTGTTGTAATTAACCTCAAATATGTAACCTTTTACTTTAACAGACATCAGAAGCTTCAAAGGTTTTTGAGCATCTAGTAAGCCTGGGTGTGAAGCCAAATGCAACCACATACACATTGCTGGTTGATGCACATCTTGTCAATCGTGACCAGAAAGCTGCTGTCTCTGTAGTGGATGAAATGGTACATGATCTCTTCCCTCTAATGTGCCGTAGCCTTTGCATTCCAAAGATTTCTCATACTCACATTTGAAAGAATTGCCTGTTTGGTAGGTCAATGCAGGTTTTACTCCTTCAAAACAGACTCTGAAGAAGGTGAGAAGACGCTGCTCTCGAGAGATGGACTTTGATAATGATGAAAAGGTACAGTCACTAGCTCGGCAGTTTAAGCTCAGGATGGGTAGTGAAGTTCGTAGAGAGATGCTTTACAACTTGGAATATAGTGCCGAATACTAGGATAAGGTAAAACTCATTAATTATCATATATAGATTTGAATACAAGGATATGACCAATAATTCATGCTTATTAACTTAGCTGATTATGCATCGTCTTTCCTGAAATTTGTACTTTCTTGTTCTCTAGGCTTCTTTGAACGATCTTCTGATGACTGAGAAGGGAGTATTCATTGTGTAAACTACTCGTATGTATTTCATTTTGACAGCTCTTCAGTATGGAGGTGTAGGATTTTGACTCTCAGGGTTATCAATCTAACAGACAAACCCCACATTATAATTTTCCCAGCCCTTTAAAGAATGAGTTGTAGTTCTCTCTTGGTTATTAAATTCTGAATAAATCCTACTTTTGTCATGGAAAAACACCACCTCAAAAGATTGTTTTTTTATTTTTTTTATTTTTGGCACCATAATAATCAAATTTGCATCCGAAACCACCATTTTGGAGCTCTAATTCATTGTGAGATCAGATGGTGTCTTCATTGAATGTCTTCCTTTCATGTATCTAAAACTCTTGTGAATGTGATTCTTGGCTTCTGATGAGATTATTTGATCAAAACACAAGCTTTTTATTTCTAACATGCAAGTAATTAAACATGAGGATGGGGACAATTAATTGGACAAAGCAACAGATTTCAGGATTGTGTGAGAACATGCAGAATTATTCCGGCAAGAATGCATTATTCACCATTCACTGAATCAGATACAATCCAAATCAAATCAAATCTATACAATCCTGAGCTTATTTACTTAATTTGGTTTATCACATTTTATTCTTTAAAATTAAATATATATGAATAACGATTAGTTCCTCACATTATAAATTTACATCAAAATCTTAAAACACTAAGATTAATCTAATCCCAAATGTTCGTTTTATAACTAATTGCGTCAAATGAAAATGAAATTGTTTTTTGATTTTAGAAAAAAAAAAAAAGATGATTTGGTTGTCATATTAATGCGTCAATGAGAATGGAGAGCATTTTTTTGATGTAAGGAGCCTAAACATAGGCTAGTTAGAACAAAAGAGAAAAGAGAAAGCTAGCAACATTGTGCTTAAAACCACATGGATCTGTGTCTTCATTCCAGACCGCTTTCGAGAATATCATCCGACCATCCGGGCTTGTCTTCACCCTTATGGTACCGGAATTTGAGGATTAAGTCTTCCAAACTTTGCCAAAGCATCACCGGACTATTGAAATATCGTGGACAAGATGCCACCCAAGTAGGGAAACTGCCTCCCTCATCCTCTTGAAAAGAAGAATATCTTCAATGGCTCTCCGGCTTGTTGGTGTGTCCTCCTTTGTTATAAGCTCTAAGACCTCTCGATAGCCAAGAAAACAATCCTGACAGATGTAGATTGTGGTCACATTACTGCTTAAGAGCTTCAATAATAGCTTTTAGCTTCGCCTTGGATACTTGAGTTAGCTTTGGAAAGTTGCTCCAAATGAGGATTAAGTCATAAGAACCTTGGATGGTCGCAAAACCAAGACCACAATGAGGATCATCTTCACATTTGGATGCATCACAAAAACTATGAGATCATTGTTATAGAGAGATGTGTGAATAAACTCCCCTGTATTGTCTTCTAGATTTCCAGAGGTGTCCCCGTGTAATGGTGAGGGCTTGATAATAAATTTCTTTGCCGGGCAAAGAACCTTTTATCTTGGAACACCAACTCACATCTTCCTTTCCACATGCTCCGTGCACATGATGCTATTAGACATCTAAAAGATTGCATATCCTTCCTTCTTGTGTCTAGGTTCAGAATAGCCACTCTCCTTCCAGAAATTTTGTAAGAACCAATCATCTCAGTACTCATGTGTGTACCACCTGACCTCCAAAGACTGTCTGCAAATGGACAGATCTGACGTAACAAGTGTTCCACAGATTCCCAGCTCAAATTGCAAAAGGAACACATCCTTTGGGGTCCAATGTTTAGAGCATATAAAAACTCAAATGTTGGAAGTTTGCCATGAAATAGCCTCCAAAGGAAGGTTTTAACCTTAGGGGCTATTGGCAGTTTCCAAATAATGTACCAACCCTGCCAAATATCCTCACCTAGGTTCTGTATAGTGTTATAGTGATTGTAGACGGTTGATACAGTCCTAGCAGTTGAGGACACATGCCTCCAGACCCAGTGATTAGGATAAGAGTCATTCACTGACAATTTTTGTAATCTATCCCAATCAAAGGAGCTACCAAAACAAAGTTGTGAGGTCTGACTGACTTAGATGGTTACCCTCTCAGAATGTCACTAATCAAGAATCGCTCAAATGGCAGATCCATGCTTAAATATGTGGGTTTAAGGGAAATAGGAATTTCATTGAACCAAGGATCATTTAGAAAACTAGTGCTCTGGGTATTGCAGCCATTAATCCAAAGATTGGGTTTGATGAGTGTGGCAGTTTTGCATAAGGACCTATAGAACCAAGAAGTATGTTCAAGGCTGGTGTTGGCCCATGGATGGAATTTACCGTACTTGCAATTAAGGATTTGGACCCAAAGCATGCTGTCAGAATTGAGAATAGAAAAAATGTTTTTGGACATGAGTGCAGTTTTGGCTGTCCTAAGATTCTTGATTCCCAATCCCCCCTCAGTTTTACCCAAAGTAGTAGTAATCCAATTCATAGTATGGAATCTGCCACCAGCAGTACCTCCATCCCATAGGAAATTTCTTGCTAATTTGGATATCATGTCAAGAATAGTATCAGGGACAGGATAACAGGACATGGAATAGACACGAATTGACAGTAATGAACTGTTAACAAGGATAGATCTTCCTGCTAAAGAAATTGAAGCTGCATTCCAAGAATTAAGACTCTGTCTTGATTTCTCAACAAGAGTCTGCCAATGGTTGACTGACAATCTCCTAGGAGAAATCAGCATTCCTAGGTATTTGAAGGGAAATGTGCCTAGTTTCATGCCCAAAATGTTTTCTAGTGATTTCCCTAGTCTCTTGTTAAACCAACTAGGAAGATGCAAGGTGGATTTGAGGAGGTTCACCTTACATCCAAAGAAGATTCTTGTAAATTTCCAAGCACAATCTGCAGTTTCTAGCCACAGATCTAGAGGCTTTAGAAATGATAATGAGATCATCAGCAAACATCAAGTGGTTAAAATTGTTGGCTAATCTAGTGTCAAATCCAGGAACTAGGTTCATATGCATAGCTTTATTTAAAAGTGCAGATAAGATCTGGGAAACTAGGATGAATAGAAAAGGGGAAATTGGATCACCCTGTCTTATTCCCCTCTGTCCAGAGATCCAATCAGTGGGTTGCCTGTTGATTAAAAAAGAAAAGCTGGGAGATGTGATGCATGCTTTAATCCATGATATCCAATTCTCAGGGAAATTCATAACCTTGAGGGTGGCAAGGATGGCAGACCATTCTAGGGCATCATAGGACTTTTCTACATCAATCTTTAATAACATCCTAGGGGAAGATTGGGAATCATTTTCTAAAGAGTGAGTAATTTCCTGAGCTGCAATGATGTTATCAAATGTTGATCTGCCAGCTAGAAAACCACATTGTTCAGGGCCAATGATCTTGTGGATAACCAATTTCAGTCTGCTAGTCAGAATTTTTGAGATTATTTTGTAGCAAACATTGCAGAGAGCTATTGGTCTGAAATCTTGAACTCTATTTGGGGAATCTTTCTTTGGTATTAGGACAATATAGGTTTTTCCCCAGGAAGTGGTAGTCTGGATGTGTGGAAGAAGTGTTGAATGGCAGAGGTCAGGGATTCCTTCACCACATCCTTAAAAAAAATATAAAATTCTACATTAAAACCATCTCGACTGTGGCTTTTGCCCTTAGGCATAGATTTTAGAGTTTGAAATATCTCGCCAGTAGTGACTTCCTTGGAGAGAAGATCCTGTCCACATCATCTAGGGTTGGGAGATCATTTGGAAGGGTGTAAACCAGTTCCTCAATGGATGTAGTGTTAGAGGGGTCCATAAGGTGCTATAGAAATCACAAAAAACCTTGCCAATAGCCTGATGATCACTATGAATGGTGCCTTGATCATCAGTGATGGCAGAGATCTTATTCTTATGACTTCTAATCTTAGCATGCTTGTGGAAGAAATTTGTATTGTAATCTCCATTATGGAGCCATAAGAGCCTGGCTCTTTGGGCCCACTTAATGGTATTCTGTCTAATGAGAGCATTATATTTGTTGTACAGGCTATTTAGGGCTATGTTTTCAAGATCCGTATATTCATTGGACCCTTCCAGTTGTTCCAGGTTTGATATATCAGTTTCACACTTAGTTATAGCCTGATCTAAGGAGTTTAAGCCTTCAAGTTTGCAATTAGACAACTTCATTCTGGTTTTAGCTAAAGAGTGTGTGAAATCATGCATTGGAGAGGTATTAGTGTTACTGACCCATGATTTAAATACAGTTTGATGACATATTCCAACCAATAATTCTCAAACCTAAAGATTTTCTTTCTTGTATTATGAGAATAAAATTTGGCATGCAAGAACATGGGAGAATGGTCTGAGGAGGTTCTTGGGAGGTGTTTGTTACAGTATGCATCAAAGTTATTTAGCCAAGCATTATTGGCCGAATCTATCTAACACGCCCATCTTCTGGCCAAGCCCCTTTGATTGTTACACCATGTGTAAGGGGTGCCATAGAAGCCCAGGTCAACTAACTGGTTATTAGAAATAAAATCCCTAAAATGTCTACTCTTTGCAACATAATAATCAAAGGTTCCCCCCCTATGTTCATCTGTGGTGAGGATAGTGTTGAAATCACCCACTAAGATCCAGGGTATATTTAACTCAGATAGTGCAGATAAATCCCTCCATAATGTCTTTTGATGATGCAAATTATGAGAGCTGTATATCACAGAGAGAACCCATTCTACTGGTTTCTCAGAAGACATAATAAGATGGAGAGTATGGTGCGAATTCGTAATAGGGGTTACCTGACCCACACTCTGTTTCCAGAGGATGATAATGCCACCTGACATCCCTCGAGCTGGGAGAGCTGCCCAGTTCCAGGATGATAATTTCTTCACTCTAGATTCGTCTGCACAGGTTTCTACCAAGCAAACGATATCTGGTTGATGAGATCTCATTAACAATTTTATCCTGGCAATGGTTATAGGGCTAGAAGAACCCCTGCAATTCCAACATAATAGTTTAGTTGAGTCCATAATCAAAATCAATAAGGAGAAAATAAAAAGTAGAAAACCCATAATCGGGGTTAAGGTTTCTGAATCTCCCTCAGGAGCTTCTTTTCTGCCCTTCTTTGAGCTGTTGGTCTCCTTGGGTTTGGCTCTTCTGGCCAGTGCTTCAAGTTTGGCTTCATTCTGAACAAGAGCCAAGGGCATGTCATCATCGAAAAGGTCATCTCCTGGGTCCAATTCCAGCATATCAGTATCATTTGCTTGGATCTTGGGCATGAGGGCCTTCCTTTCTGGGGCCATAAGGGCCAAGGATACTCGGTTAACTAGACAGCCATGAGCATCCTTCTCCAAGGAACACCGACCTGCTTCATCGCCTTCAGGATTAGACAAGCCAGTGTGCCTGTCCATATCCATTGATGTGATAAGAGTTGGTGGCTGCTGCTTCGAGAGAAGGCTTGACACAGAGGATTCTCCTACTACCCTCACTGATACTACCCTTCGCTCCGGCAACGGTAGACCTGGTGGATCAGCAGGATGATCTTCCTCAACGGTCGGAAGGATGAATTTGACAGTGAAAGAGGGGCAGCATCAGGTGAAGTGAGAGAGTGAGTAGCTCCCTCACTGTTAGGTTTAGAGTATACTACCACCTCTTTACCCTGAGCCCTAGCCTCGGGATAGGTACCCTGGCTTCGTTGACCGCCAGCTCGCCCATGTGAGACCTCTCCCTGTCTTTTCTGCTACGTGTCCGTCCGAGAAGCCTCCGTCTTCTTCAGAGGATTTCTGATCAGCCCTCGACTGAGAGCACGGCCATGGCCGCCGCTGCGATAGTAGTCAGCGTTGAGCCACCTCCCATAATCATCTGCTGACTGTGGGATGTTCTCCTTCCCCTTTTCTTTCTCACCATCTAGCTGCATACCTTGGCATTCATTGGATTTCGTCTCCTTCACAGAGTGTGTCAAATTCTCATCTTCCCTCGGATTGCATGGCATTTTGTTGCAGGAGTTCACTGTATGACCAATGAGCCCACATCTGAAGCAAAACGACGGAATCTTCTCGTAGAGAATCGTCACAAGTGTTTCATCACCTTCATCTCCTACCCAGATGCCAGCTTTGAGGGGCTTGGAGAGGTCCGGCCAAAGACATAGACAGGCCTATCTTGCTCATCCCACTTCCAGATCAGGGGATTCTATTTGTAAAGTCCCGTCATCAATCTTCAGCACAGTCCCAAGTAAGGATCCAAGGCTTTCAATCGTGTCCAGCTCCCAGAACTCACTGGGAAGATGGTGAAGTTCGATCCAAACCGCCGCCGTATCTAATTTCTCGAAGGCCGGCTGGAATCTCTCCTTCCACGAGGTGATCTGAAGAACCATTCCCCCAATGGTCTATGGACCATCCCACAAGACCTTATCTCTCATTTCCACACTTTGGCACCGAATGAGATAGAATCCGTTGGGGAGGTCTGCTATGGAGAAGGTGCCAAAGTCTGCCCAGAGGTTCATGAGTGTCATCCTTAGTTGTTCAAGTGGGAGAGCTTTCCCCAGGAACTTGGCATATAAGGCTGTCTTCATCCTATCATACATCCTCTCATGGAAACCTTCATCCGGTTTGAACCGTGGATGGCTTCGCAATTTCAGTCTTTCAAAGTTCTCTCTAAGATTAACAGTATCATCACCAAAGACCGTCTCCTTCGGTGCTCCGCATGGGACTTCGAGACCACGCATTTCCCGGTTGAGCTAGCCATACAGGTGCGTGGTTTCCTCGAGACTCCACCCCACTCGCCATTGCAAGTGGGGAGAAGCCACAAAGGAATAGAGTTGCTGGAGGTTGTGAGCGAGGAGGCAGAGCAGACCAGAAGTTCAGCGCACTTGAAAACAAGAGTTCCTTTCGAATGGAGAGCAATTTGAGTTTATTCTCAAATGGCTTCAAAGCATCCTTCATGCTTCCCACCATTGGTAGCTCAATTATTATTATTATTTTTAAAAAATAATAATAGATAATTCACATTCATTAAGATAAAAAAAATTGGTCTTCATCAAACTATCTTATATAGAGGTCTTGATCCATGAATAAGCCTGATCAGGTATATTTTAGAGATAAAGTGTAATATGAGAAGACTAAGTGAGAACTGTGTTTGTCGTCCTGATTGACAATAGTCCCTGTTATCAAACTGGCATATATATATATATATATATATATATATATATATATATATATATATATATACACACACACACACACACACACACCGATGATGAGGTGCGGTCGGCCGGATGCACTATGCATTTCCGGTCGCCCCTAAAGCATGTTTAAAGGATTTCCAACTGTATGGATGGAAAGATCATCGAAAAATAAGTTAGTATGTCAATTTTCATACAATTTGGAAACTTGTAGGGTCTTCATTTTTACGGGTGAAATTCTATATCGTTCAAATTTCTATAAAATAAGAACCGTTAAGTGGGAGGACCAAACAATTACCAAATTGTATGAAAATGAACATGCTAGCTTATATTTCGATGATCTTCCCATCCGTACGGTTGAAATCCTTCAAACATCTCTTAGGGGCTAGCGGGAGGTGAGTGGGAATCTTGCTGATGTCCAGGCCAGGCCAGGTATGCTTTATCGGGGCCGATATATATATATATATATTTATATATATATATATATATATATATATATATATATATATATATATGTGAATAAATCATAAATTAGAGAATTTGAGCTTTGCTTGTATAAATCACACCATTTTTACCCATTATGGAGCACAAGCAAAGAATCAAATTCTCTCTTTTCCTTTTAAGAAGATAGCAAGGATGCTTTGCTTTTCTTTCCTTTCACATAATGCCTGCTAAATGAAGGAAAGAATTAGCATTATGGAGCACAAGCAAAGAATCAAATTGTCTCTTTTCCTTTTAAGAAGATAGCAAGGATGCTTTGCTTTTCTTTCCTTTCACATAATGCCCGCTAAATAAAGGAAAGAATTAGGATTGGAATCACTTGTTGTGAGAATAGTACTAACCACATAAATGTTCATGCTTAATTTGCATGTGATGTATTTTATTCTTTGTTTACTATATTTCTTTCTTAAGAGATTTATTATCAAATTAATAATGAATATAAACTTAAATTTCAGTAATTGATTTGGAAGATAAAATATAATCTTATGTTAAATACAAAGTAAATTTGAAACTAATTGGAACATATACAATGTTAATTATTTCTCTTAATCCTTTGGCTTACATGGCATTCTTAATATGAGGGTGTCATATGAACCACAATAAATATTTTAATACATCAGTAGAGAACATTTATAAAAAAAAGAAAAAAGTGTTTACAATTACAACAATAATTTTCTATTATTAATATAAAAAAAACATGGTCCCAAATTCCTAGTCAATTCAATTTTCCAAAATTTAGTTATCATGGATACACCGTCCAAATAAAACTTGGATCAATAGTTAAAAATCATTTTCTTATATTGGAATACAAAGAATCAAGGAAAGAAAAGAAAGGTGCTTTGCCTTTGCTTTTGTAGTGGTTTTTCTTTATCCAAATGGCTTAGGAAATCAAAGCAGCACAAATGTTCTCATTCACATCAGTGTATATATACACACACATGCCCTGGTTTGAAGTACTCAAGCCATTGCCATCCCATTCCTTCACTTTTTAGCTCCCAACAACTCAAGCAACACAAAAAAAATGGCGATGATTGTTGACGCCATGGCTTCCCAATTTGCAGACATCCTAAGCAGCCTCATCAAAGACGAGATAACAATGATGGTGACTGTGAAGGAAGACCTCAAAAAACTTGAAAGAAAAGTAAGAATGATCCACAATGTGCTAGAGGATGCTGAGCGCAAGGCCATACGTGATGATGCGGTTCGCACTTGGCTCATTGAACTAAGAGACGCTTTCTATGATGCTGATGACATAATAGACAACTCTCGTACTCATGCCGAGAGGATGGCAAGATTGTTTGCGAACCAGCAGGTACGTTGTTGTACTCCTTTGGTTTCCATTCACCGCCGGCTTCTCTTTCGCCACCGGATAGGTGGTCGGATTCGGAGCCTCAATGCAAGACTAGAAGATATTTTTAAGGAAAAATCGGACTTTGATTTGTCTCTCAATGTCCCTAAAGTCGACAATGAGAGCATTAGAATCCGACGAGACTCTGATCCTGATGTCGAGCCTGATATTGTGGGGTCTGGGATAGAAAATAACACTAATGAATTAGTGAGAATGATGATCTCTAGTAACTCTCAAACCATCTCTGTTTATGGGATTGTCGGCATGGGAGGGATAGGCAAGACAACCCTTGCACAAAAGATTAATAACCATAAAACTATTAGGGATAAGTTTCAATTCCCAAAGCACCAATGTGGGTTAGTGTCTCAAAAGATTACTCTCAATTTAAGAATTGCTTAAATCCATCATAAAACATGCCGGTGGGAATTACGCAATGCCAGGAGTACCGGTGAGCTTCAACATATTCTAGGCCAAACAATCCTCCACAAAAAAATATTCTTGGTTCTCGATGATATTTGGGATGCAAATATCTGGAAGAAATTGCTTAGAAAACCATTATTAAATGCCGGTGCCGGCAGTATCCTCTTGATCACCTCAAGGAATGAGCGTGTTGCTCAGGGAATGGATGCCCATCTCCATTCAGTTCAACCATTATCGGACGGTGATGGTTGGTCATTGATATGCAAGATTGTGTTTAGAACTGGAGAGGAACATGAAATGCAATTGCTTGAACCTCTTGGCAAGCAGATTGTGCAGAAGTGCCATGGTCATCCGCTCGCTATCAAAACCATCTCCGGAGTTCTCCATGATAAGGAGAAGCGACCAAATGCCTGGACCATGGTTCTCCAAAATCCAGCTTGGTCAATGACCGAGCTCCCAGAGGGAGTCATGGGGGTGCTCTATTTGAGCTACGAGGACCTACAACCTCAACTCAAGCAATGCTTCATTTTCTGTTCTTTGTTACCTAAGAATTATGTTATCTTGCGACACACATTGATCCAATATTGTGTTGCCTCTGGCTTTGTCAAAGAGCGTGACAATATGATCATGGAAGATGTGGCGACAGAGTACTACAGGGAACTACTCGAAGAAATCTTTTGCAGAGTGATCCTCTTTCTTACAGAAATGGAGGATCCACAATGCATGACCTCCTGCGTGCTCTTGCTCAATTCATCAGCTCAAGGTGAGTATTTCTCGGAGAAGTGGCAACATTGGCCAGAACCTCATTGGCATCCCAAGAGATGAAGCTTCGCCATTTATCGATTTCAGGAGATTTCTTGAAGACCTCTCCTGAGATTGTGAAAGAGCAAACATCAGTGAGGACCTTAATTATCTCAGGCATTCCGACAAATACATTACCTGAAGATCTCTTCCAAAAGCTCAAGTGCTTGAGGCTCTTGGATTTGAGTAAAACGAATTTGATGGTTGTGCCTGAATCTGCAAGCAGTCTTGTGCACCTCAGGTATCTTGACTTTTCCGGTTCAATGATCAGCCGGCTACCAGAGACCATAGGAAATCTCAGCAACTTGCAATACTTGATCCTCCAGGCATGTGAACAACTCTCAGAGCTCCCAAAAGCATAGCAAACTTGTACAAACTTAGGAGTATTGATCTTGCAGGTACTCGGGTTATTGGTATTCCGGCGGGGATCAGACAACTTATTTATCTGAATAGAGTCATTAATTTTGTGACAAATGATCAGAGAATAGATGGAGCTAGAAAATGTTACTCCTCACTGGAAGATCTCAAGCCCCTTATCAACCTTAGAACAATCACCATTGTGAATTTGGAGAGGGCTGCCATAGCTCAAGGATCCATTCTAAAAGACAAGACCCATATTGATTATTTGGAGTTGTCATGCAGCTCTGAGGGGTGGCCATACCAACAAGAAGATATAGCGAGGATCCAAGATGTTTTCGAGGAGAGACTCTTCCCTCCAAGCTCAGTTGAAAATTTCACAATCAGGGGATACTTTGGCATGGAGTTCCCGACTTGGATGAAGAACAGAGACCTGTTCTTGAATTTGACAAGGGTTGACATTTTGAAGTGCAGGAATTGCTCTCAGCTCCCTCCATTGGGCCAGCTCCCTCTGCTGGATTATCTCTTCATCGAAGGTGCTTGGTCTATAAAACACATAGGTCCTGAGTTCATGGGAAGTGGGAGAGAAGAAGCTTTTCCAAAGTTGAGGAAGCTCATACTGGAAGACATGCCAGAGTGGGAGGAATGGACCTGTGAAGCAAAAGATGGTGCAAGGGTGATGATGCCAATTCTCGAGTCATTGGTGATAAAAAGGTGTCCACGTCTAAAGTCCCTTTCTCAAGGCCTTCTTCGTCATGCAACAAACCTAACTACTCTATGGATCAAAGAATCACACAGCCTAACTGTCATTGAGGGTTTCAAAACTGTGCAATACGCCTTTCTCATAAGAAACAACGGAGTTGAAAGAGTTTCCGATCTCCCTGCAGTTCGAACCATGGTAATCAGAGATTGCCCGGCTTTGCTACATCATGTTGGGGTGCTACCTTCATTGCAAAACTTGGAATGGGGGGACTCAAGTATGAGGTTCTTGCCGGACTGGATGCTTAGTACTCATCCCGTTCCTATTTTCCCAACACTCCAGAAGATGTCCATCTTCGTCGGTGATGTTCCTACTCTTCGCCGGTGCCTCATCGATGGCCCTTACTGGCCCAAGATTCAGCACATCCCCAATGTCTTCATTGGGGTGATGAATAATAGACCAGAGTTCATCTCCTATACAAAAGAGCCATTCAGCTTCCGTACAAACATCGATGCAGTTGTTGATGCTCCTCCTCTTCCATGAGTATGATTAATTACAGCAATGAATGATTTGAACTTCAAGGTGATCACGAATTCTCATTAACTTCTTTCTCAATTCTCTTTTTTTTTTTAGCTAATTATTATTGCTGCATGCTTCTATTAGGTGGTTGCATTCCTACAAATTAAGGATTTGTGTGCTTGTGTGTGTGTTTGTGTGGACAATCCCGTGATGCAACTACTTGTTCTTAGATTCTGTTGCCAAGGTAAGTAAATTAAACTTAGTATATATATATATTAATTTATATATTCATTGAGAAATTTCAATTTGTCTGAGATTTTTGGAATTCATTTAAAAACTTTTCTTTTTAATTTGCAGGTGATTGATTTCTGGTTTGTTGACATAAGAGGCTTGTATGTGTGGATTTCTCAAATAAAAAGCCTGGCTTGTGTTTGTGTGGATTTCAATAAAGTGACCATCTAATTCAGTCTTATTGAATAAATTTGTATGTGTGTGGGGTGTTGTGTTTATGTTTATGTATTTCGTGACATTGAAATAAAAGTTTGCCCAGATTGAGTTTAATATATATATATATATATATATATATATATATATATATATATATTAAAAAGGGTGTCCGTGCAAAATTAATACTTTCTTATGATCTTAGAATTTTTAATGCATTTATCCAATTTCATTGCATGACATGATGATGAATATATCACCAACACTTGATTCTTAATTATTTTGTAGAGCTAGCACTGAGAAAATTATTTTTGGCAATCATCAAAGTAGTTACAGGTCAATACTTATTATGATTTTTTTTTTTAAAATTAGTTATAGTTTTAATTTGGTAATCATGTGGATCCGATCCCTTGACGCCGCCGTATAGTCTAGTGCTCAAGGCCATGTACCAAGTTCAGGAGTGCGAGGTCGCAAAGAAGCTCATCGATCGGTGAGACCCCTCTGTTTTATTGGTACTACGTTGTTATGAATTTACCAGAAAGTTTCATAATTATTTTTATGAATTTTTAAGAATGTTGAATAAAATCTAAATCTGGTGGAAAAAAAGAGTGAAATTTAAGTAGAAGATATAAAAGGTCTAAATCTTATTTTTTATTTTTCGCTGAACCCTAAGATTTTGATCAAGCTGATAGTTTGGGGTTTAGTTCCTTAATCTCTTACTACATCCATATTTTCTTGTTGCCTCTGCCATAGCTTTTGGTCCTTGTTTTGGATCTTTGAATTTTACTTTGAATTTTTCCTGTCCTCTTTTTCATATCATAGCTTTATATGACAGGAAGAATAATGCAATTTGTTCGTTGCGGTTGGGATGGTTGCCATTGGATAACCAGTAACAAACAAATTTCAACTTTATTGTTACTTACAGTAGCCTTTATTTTTATTTTTTTTTTATTATTTTTTTTTTTTTTTTGATAAAGATGGATAAACCACCAATTTTATTTATAATAGAGGAAGAACAAAAACATGAACTACAATCAACCCACTTCTACAAGATAAAGCACAATATAAATATGATATGGACTCATTGTAACATGAAATTGTTTTCCCCTTCTTTAATTGTTCACCTCCCTCCTAGCCTTTATTTGGAACAAAGTTCATTAAAAGTTATGTATTCAGTTACGCTTAGCTTCAAGTAATTTCGACTTGGGAGCATATGAAACATATTCTTTGTGACAATGTGCCTATTTTAGCAAATGCAACTTATCTTTTTGAATGATTCTTTATTGATTGACATCGATGCTTCTGAGGTGCTCGGGCTACATGCATCATGAATCATATAATTTGGTTATTGGCACGCTAATTACAATGAATCGATTGATTCAAACCTTGAAGTACATGGATTTGACAATCAAATCTGGGTACATGGTATCAATGAATGTGTTCACAGTGATTGTGTAAATGTAAGTTGTGTAACCGCAAGGAGATTGGATGTATTGGCATCAATAATAGAGAAATGCAAGGTATACCCAAGTAATTTGATACCTAGAGTCGAGTGTATCTCCTATTATTACGGGCCGGTTAAGTCAAGTGTCGTAGTAAGATTTATGACGTTGATTGCATTCTTTCCCAAATTTTTGGTTGTGTGGACATACCTTCTTCTTTTATGTTAGATTTTGGATTGGGTTGGTCATTTTTCTCAAATTTGAACCGGTCCATTTATGCGTAAATCGATGTTTGTAGGGTTATTTATCTTTCATAATCGATGACCTCCTCCGCCTATATTTTTATCGGACAATCGATCCAACAAATCCGCGGCTACCCCCGAATTTGTGCAACTACATCGCTGATGTTGCAAAGCAGATCATAGCAAGTTGGCATTCCTGCTTGTTGGATTGCTCGTGGTCAAAATGCAAGGCCACTAGTTCTTCTTTCAGTCGATGAAGGATTGGTTGTGTTAGCATTTGGTACCGCTGGTAGAACATATGATTCAACCCTATCAGATGCTGCTTGGTCAAACCTCGGTATGCTCATTATGACACAAGAGGGCTCCAAGTCCGGAAACTTACCTATCAAAAATATTTGCGCATGCATCATCGGGACAGCTTCAACGAGCTTTTAGTACCCTCAGTAAATTTGAAAATGCTTACATCAATTCTGGTGAAGTTGATGAAGAGTTGTTTTCCCCTTTCACCTCTCTATATTCACTGGTGGTTGCTTGTTGCAAAAATGGCTTCTCAACATTGGACTCGGTATGCCTACATTTCTTCACAAGAATATTTTATCTGAATTATTTCAAATTTTAAGACATTTATGACAGGGGAAATTAATGTCAATTAGTATGTCTAGTAAGTTAAAAGGTTTCTTGTGTGTGTGTGTGTGTGTGTGTGTGTGTGTGTGTGTGTGTGTGTGGACAGATTGCTATCAACTGTTAGATACTCTTGCAGGTATATTGCAAAATTCCTAAGTAGTTCCTGTTATGTTAGTCATATGTCATATGGGCCCCACCAGTTATTTATTTGTGGGTTACTGAGGCTGGGCTGTGGGTGTGTGTGTGCTGTGTACTCTTCCTCTCTGTCTTCTCTCCTTGGGCGATCCATCCAGGTGGGTGCGATTGGCATGTACCGCTTCTTGTTTTCTTCTTACTCAGGTACCGCTTCCTTGGCATTGAGGTATGCCTGTCCCTCTTTCCTTCTAACATGGTATCGAACTACCGATCCGTGAAACCTCAAGCGCCACTTCTTCGGCGACTTCATTGCACACCATCCCCTCGCGGCACGCCTCTCGTGTGGAGCTCTTGACAAAGACGCCACCCCCCGTGGTCTGCTTTTCTCTCGATTCTCCTGACTGCGGCCTCAGGCGATCTCCTTTCCTGTGGCCCTCCGGTGATCTCCGGCTCGCTTTTCTATGATCCCGTGTGCGTCCGCCACAGATACTATCAATTTCTCTCTCGAAGTCTCCTCGCTACGACCTCTGCGAAAGACCTCCTAGCACGACTCCAACTCCCGCACCGCATACGGACTTCTCCTTCCCTAGAGCAGCCTATTCTATGGCGTTTTTACCTCCACAGCTTTCAGCACATCAGATGCATTCAGTGCAGTATCTTGCTTCTCCTTTATCTTCTTCCGTTCAGCTGACGCCAGACGATCAGCATGCTTTTACTTTGTTTCGGCATTTTCAAAGAATTTCAAAGATTAGCCAAAGTAGCTTGCTTTCAACAGCCTCTCGGTGATGGACACCTCTTCTATGGGTCATGCTACCTCTGCTCAGGTTACCCCTGCTTCCTCCTGCTTCGTGTACTCCCCCGGCCCCTCTATGGCTCCTGGATTCTGGTGCGTCGCTTCATATGACTTCTGATGCCACTCATCTTACTCATTGTCGCCCAGCTCCACATATCACCCGTTTTCGTATTGTTGATGGTACCTCACTACCTGTATCTTCCATTGGTCACTTTACCACCAGTTCATTCTCTGTCCCCTCTGTTTCCCATGTTCCTCGTCTTTCCATGAATCTTATATCTGTTAGCCAGCTCACTGACCTTGACTGCCAGGTTGTATTTGATCGTATTTCTTGTCGTGTGCAGGATCGTAGCGGAGCAGTGATTGGAGTTGGCCGACGCCATAATGGGGTGTATGCTCTGGAGTCCCTTTGTCTTCCGTCTTCTTCTCCACCGGTCCCACTCTGTCATGCTGCTGTTTTAGACTTTCATCAGTGGCATCATCGCCTAGGTCATCTTTGTCCTTCTCGTTTGTCTTCATTAGTCAGTAGTGGTTCCTTAGGAGTTGTCTCTCCTAAGTCTGATATTACATGTTGTGGTTGTAAACTTGGTAAACAACTACAGCTCCCTTACCCATCGAGTCAGTCTCGGTCGTCTGCTCCCTTTGATCTCATTCACTCTGATGTATGGGGCCCTGCCCCTTTTCTTTCCAAAGGTGGCAATAGATATTATGTTTTGGTCATAGATGATTATACTCGCTTTACTTGGGTCTACTTTATGCATCATCGCAGTCAGTTAGTTAACATCTATCGCGCCTTTGTTTCTATCGTTCACACTCAGTTCTCTACCTCTATCAAGACCTTTCGGGCGATTCAAAGTGGGAATACACTTCCCATGCTTTCCGCTCACTTCTTTCCTCTGAGGGTACCTTGCCTCAGCTATCCTGTCCTGGGGCTCATGCTCAGAACGGGGTCGCTGAGCGCAAGCATCGTCATATCTTAGAGACTGCTCGTGCTCTTCTGTTAGGGGCCTTTGTTCCTCCCCACTTTTGGGCCGATGCCGTTAGTACTGCAGTTTATCTTATTAACCTGCACTCTCCTCTCTCTTCATCGTGGGTCGTGAGCCTGGTGAGTGTCTTCACCGTAGTACTCCTCGCTACGATCATCTTCGTGGTCTTTGGATGTCGTTGCTTTGTTTTGCTCCCTCCACGGAGCTGACAAAGCCGACCGCCTACCGTGTGTCTTCCTGGGTTATAGTCTAGAGCATAAGGGGTATCGTTGTTATGATCCGGTTGCTCGGAGGATGCGTATCTCTCGGGATATCACCTTCGATGAGTCTACTCCTTTTTATGCTTCCCCTTCCTCTACTGTGTCTTTCTCTCCCTCTATCTCCTTATCTTTTCCTTTCCCAGCTTCTTCTTCTGAGGAGTCCGCTCCTCTGTCATCTTCCCTTGCATCTACACCGGTTGTTTCCCCTGTCTCTC
Organism: Dioscorea zingiberensis; assembly: GCA_026586065.1. Lineage (NCBI taxonomy): Eukaryota > Viridiplantae > Streptophyta > Magnoliopsida > Dioscoreales > Dioscoreaceae > Dioscorea > Dioscorea zingiberensis. Next base: position 4,523,194 of record CM048821.1, on the reverse strand, counting down.
GTGAGTGGACTGAGCCCACTCCTCTTCCTCCTGTCCATCCCCCTATCCGGTTATATTATAGTCGCCGACTCAGAGCTCCTGTTGCAACATCCCCTGGTACGGTTTCTCCTGTCTCTTCTCCTGCTGATGATCCTGCCACTGAGGTACCTTCTCATCCCTACTCTCTTCGTGATCGTTCCACTTTGGCTCCTCCTCACCGCTTTTCTTTGCAGCTTAGTACCGGTTTCCTGAGGTTTATGAGCTGTGTACCTACAATGGTGAGGCGGCTCGATTACACGAGTGGCGCTTTGCTACCATGTGAGGAGCTTGATGCTTTAGTTCGTACTCAGACTTGGGATCTTGTTCCTCTTCCTACGCATGCTATCCCGATCACCTGTAGATGGATCTACAAGGTGAAGACACTATCAGATGGGTCTATTGAGCGCTACAAAGCGCGTTTGGTGGCTCGTGGATTTCAGCAGGAGTATGGGCGAGACTATGAGGAGACCTTTGCTCCAGTTGCCCATATGCACACAGTTCGCACCTTGGTTGCTGTGGCTGCTGTTCGTGGTTGGGCTCTCAGTCAGTTAGATGTGAAGAATGCTTTTCTTCATGGTGACTTACATGATGAGGTTTACATGATACCTCCTCCTGGCCTTCCGACTTCTTCAGGGATGGTTTGCCGTCTTCGGCGTGCTCTCTATGGTCTCAAACAGGCACCTCGTGCCTGGTTTGAGCGTTTCAGCACCGTTGTTGAGGCAGCAGGTTTCACGGCGAGCACTCATGACCCCGCCTTGTTCATTCACTCTTCTTCTCGGGGTCGGACAGTTCTACTTCTCTATGTTGACGACATGATCCTTACTGGTGATGATTCTGCTCACATTGCCTTTGTGAAGCAGAAGCTGTGTGAGACTTTTCTGATGATAGATCTTGGTCCGTTGCATTACTTCTTGGGCATTGAGGTTACTTCTTATCCTGATGGGTTTCGTTTGTCTCAGCAACGCTATATTCTGGATCTACTTGCTCGCTCTGGTCTTACTGATACTCGTACTGCTACCACACCGATGGAGCTTCACTTACAGCTTCGGGCCTCCGATGGGACACCTTTACCAGATCCTACTCGTTATCATCATTTGGTGGGTAGCCTGGTCTATCTTGCTGTCACTCGTCCAGATATTTCTCATGCTGTGCATTTTCTTAGTCAGTTTGTAGGCTCTCCTACTTCTGTGCATTATGCTCATCTGCTTCCGGTTTTACGCTACTTGCGTAATCGCTCTCACGCCTATTCTATTCTCGATAGCCATCTCTTCGCCATGTGCCTACTCGGATGCTACTTGGGCGAAAGTGATCCTGGATGATCGACACTCTCTTTCTGGTTATTGCATATTTCTTGGCTCTTCTCTCATTGTTTGGAAGACCAAGAAATGCATCATCGCTGTTCGCTCTAGTGTTGAGGGCCGAAGCTTGGCGCCCTTCTTTGTTACTACTCAGGAGATCATCTGGCTACGTTGGTTACTTCAGGATTTTGGTGTTCACATTGATGGTCCCATTCCTCTTCACTGTGATAGTACGGGTGCCATTCAGACTGCTACTGATCCGGTCAAGCGTGAGTTGACCAAGCACATTGGTGTTGATGCTCATTTTACACGGTGCTTAGTTCGTGACCGGACGATTTCTTTGCATTTCCTCCCTTCTGAGCTGCAGGTGGCTGACTTCTTCACCAAAGCTCAGACACGTGATCAGCATTCTTTTCTTTTATCCAAACTCAAGATGATGGATCCGTCTTGAGTTTGAGGGGGGGTGTTATGTTAGTCATATGTCATGAGTTTGAGGGGGGGTGTTATGTTAGTCATATGTCATATGGGCCCCACCAGTTATTTATTTGTGGGTTACTGAGGCTGGGCTTTGGGTGTGTGTGTGCTATGTACTCTTCCTCTCTGTCTTCTCTCCTTGGGCGATCCATCCGGTGGGTGCCAGTGGCATGTGCAGCTGCTTCTTGTTTTCTTCTTCTGTGCAGCTGCACCTTGGCATTGAGGTATGCCTGTCCCTTTTTCCTTCTAACAGTTCCATGGGACTCAAGAAAGATGAGATGTTTGAAATTCCTATTTCCATCACAGAGAAGTGGGAAACTTGCACACCCCAATTTTAATTGAAAGATGTTTGTTCTAAATGTAGTTTACTACTGTGCAAGTGCCGGTGATCCAAGACATGTGCACTCTTACTTCTTTCAATGTCACTGTTGTTCACTAATTAGAATGTGATGAATCAGCTAACCACCTTCGTAGGGAATGCCATGTGAACTCATTGTGAACATATGCTACCATCCTGTCCACAATGTCATTTTTTAGAATGATTTCTCTTTTATTTGATTTTTTTGACTCAATATGACAGAATGTAAGTGGATATCAAGTATCTTTTTCTTTCTATGTTAATTGATATCGCAAGAGACTCACCCAAATAGGCTTTTATCTGGCTAACTGTTTGAAACTTAAAGGACAGGTGTATGTTCAATTGGAGAATTTGAGCAATGCAGATCCTCCATACAAGTCTGTTGCTGCCCTCAACTGTGTAATCCTTGGTTGTGCCAATATATGGGACCTTGACAGAGCCTATGAGACTTTTGAGGCCATCAGTGGGAAGCTTGGAATGGTACCAGACATCCATTCTTATAATGCTCTAATTTGTGCTTTGGAAAGCTTAAAAAGGTTGGCACTTCATATCCTCTTAAGTGTCAATTCTTGTACTTGGTAGTGGACCAATTTTACTTTCTTTAATTTGGTGTGGTGTTGTAATTAACCTCAAATATGTAACCTTTTACTTTAACAGACATCAGAAGCTTCAAAGGTTTTTGAGCATCTAGTAAGCCTGGGTGTGAAGCCAAATGCAACCACATACACATTGCTGGTTGATGCACATCTTGTCAATCGTGACCAGAAAGCTGCTGTCTCTGTAGTGGATGAAATGGTACATGATCTCTTCCCTCTAATGTGCCGTAGCCTTTGCATTCCAAAGATTTCTCATACTCACATTTGAAAGAATTGCCTGTTTGGTAGGTCAATGCAGGTTTTACTCCTTCAAAACAGACTCTGAAGAAGGTGAGAAGACGCTGCTCTCGAGAGATGGACTTTGATAATGATGAAAAGGTACAGTCACTAGCTCGGCAGTTTAAGCTCAGGATGGGTAGTGAAGTTCGTAGAGAGATGCTTTACAACTTGGAATATAGTGCCGAATACTAGGATAAGGTAAAACTCATTAATTATCATATATAGATTTGAATACAAGGATATGACCAATAATTCATGCTTATTAACTTAGCTGATTATGCATCGTCTTTCCTGAAATTTGTACTTTCTTGTTCTCTAGGCTTCTTTGAACGATCTTCTGATGACTGAGAAGGGAGTATTCATTGTGTAAACTACTGTATGTATTTCATTTTGACAGCTCTTCAGTATGGAGGTGTAGGATTTTGACTCTCAGGGTTATCAATCTAACAGACAAACCCCACATTATAATTTTCCCAGCCCTTTAAAGAATGAGTTGTAGTTCTCTCTTGGTTATTAAATTCTGAATAAATCCTACTTTTGTCATGGAAAAACACCACCTCAAAAGATTGTTTTTTTATTTTTTTTATTTTTGGCACCATAATAATCAAATTTGCATCCGAAACCACCATTTTGGAGCTCTAATTCATTGTGAGATCAGATGGTGTCTTCATTGAATGTCTTCCGATCCTTTCATGTATCTAAAACTCTTGTGAATGTGATTCTTGGCTTCTGATGAGATTATTTGATCAAAACACAAGCTTTTTATTTCTAACATGCAAGTAATTAAACATGAGGATGGGGACAATTAATTGGACAAAGCAACAGATTTCAGGATTGTGTGAGAACATGCAGAATTATTCCGGCAAGAATGCATTATTCACCATTCACTGAATCAGATACAATCCAAATCAAATCAAATCTATACAATCCTGAGCTTATTTACTTAATTTGGTTTATCACATTTTATTCTTTAAAATTAAATATATATGAATAACGATTAGTTCCTCACATTATAAATTTACATCAAAATCTTAAAACACTAAGATTAATCTAATCCCAAATGTTCGTTTTATAACTAATTGCGTCAAATGAAAATGAAATTGTTTTTTGATTTTAGAAAAAAAAAAAAAGATGATTTGGTTGTCATATTAATGCGTCAATGAGAATGGAGAGCATTTTTTTTTTTTTTTTTTGACAGAAGGAGCCTAAACATAGGCTAGTTAGAACAAAAGAGAAAAGAGAAAGCTAGCAACATTGTGCTTAAACCACATGGATCTGTGTCTTCATTCCAGACCGCTTTCGTAATATCATCCAACCATCCGGGCTTGTCTTCACCCTTATGGTACCGGACCGTTGAGGATTAAGTCTTCCAAACTTTGCCAAAGCATCACCGGACTATTGAAATATCGTGGACAAGATGCCACTCCAAAGTAGGGAACCGCTCCTCATCCTCTTGAAAAGAAGAATATCTTCAATGGCTCTCCAAATTGTTGGTGTGTCCTCCTTTGTTATAAGCTCTAAGACCTACGGGCGACAAGAAACAATCCGGGATGTAGATTGTGGTGACACATTGCTTAAGAGCTTCAATAATAGCTTTTAGCTCAGCTTGGATACTTGAGTCTGTAGCTTTGGAAAGTTGCTCCAAATGAGGATTAAGTCATAAGAACCTTGGATGGTCGCAAAAAAACCAAGACCACAATGAGGATCATCTTCACATTTGGATGCATCACAAAAACTATGAGATCATTGTTATAGAGAGATGTGTGAATAAACTCCCTGTATTGTCTTCTAGATTTCCAGAGGTGTCCTCGTGTAATGGGTGAGGGCTTGATAATAAATTTGTCAAGCAAAGCAACCTTTTATCTTGGAACACCAACTCACATCTTCCTTTCCACATGCTCCGTGCACATGATGCTATTAGACATCTAAAAGATTGCATATCCTTCCTTCTTGTGTCTAGGTTCAGAATAGCCACTCTCCTTCCGGAAATTTTGTAAGAACCAATCATCTCAGACTTCATGTGTGCGTACCACCACCTCCAAAGACTGCTCTGCAAATGGATGACATGTAACAAGTGTTCCACAGATTCCCAGTTCAAATTGCAAAAGGAACACATCCTTTGGGGTCCAATGTTTAGAGCATATAAAAACTCAAATGTTGGAAGTTTGCCATGAAATAGCCTCCAAAGGAAGGTTTTAACCTTAGGGGCTATTGGCAGTTTCCAAATAATGTACCAACCCTGCCAAATATCCTCACCTAGGTTCTGTATAGTGTTATAGTGATTGTAGACGGTTGATACTGATCCCTAGCTTGATTGAGGACACATGCCTCCAGACCCAGTGATTAGGATAAGAGTCATTCACTGACAATTTTTGTAATCTATCCCAATCAAAGGAGCTACCAAAGCAGGTTGTGAGGTCTGACTGACTTAGATGGTTACCCTCTGCAATGTCACTAATGCAAGAATCTGTTCAAATGGCGCATCCATGCTTAAATATGTGGGTTTAAGGGAAATAGGAATTTCATTGAACCAAGGATCATTTAGAAAACTAGTGCTCTGGGTATTGCGTACCATTAATCCAAAGATTGGGTTTGATGAGTGTGGCGCTTTTGCATAAGGACCTATAGAACCAAGAAGTATGTTCAAGGCTGGTGTTGGCCCATGGATGGAATTTACCGTACTTGCAATTAAGGATTTGGACCCAAAGCATGCTGTCAGAATTGAGAATAGAAAAAATGTTTTTGGACATGAGTGCAGCTTTTGAGCCCTAAGATTCTTGATTCCCAATCCCCCTCGCTTACCCAAAGTAGTAGTAATCCAATTCATAGTATGGAATCTGCCACCAGCAGTACCTCCATCCCATAGGAAATTTCTTGCTAATTTGGATATCATGTCAAGAATAGTATCGTGGACGTGGATAAATGTGACATGGAATAGACACCTAATTGACAAGAATGAACTCAAGTTAACAAGGATAGATCTTCCTGCTAAAGAAATTGAAGCTGCATTCCAAGAATTAAGACTCTGTCTTGATTTCTCAACAAGAGTCTGCCAATGGTTGACTGACAATCTCCTAGGAGAAATCAGCATTCCTAGGTATTTGAAGGGAAATGTGCCTAGTTTCCCCACGCTTCCAAAATGTTTTCTAGTGATTTCCCTAGTCTCTTGTTAAACCAACTAGGAAGATGCAAGGTGGATTTGAGGAGGTTCACCTTCTGTCCAGTAAGATTCTTGTAAATTTCCAAGCACAATCTGCAGTTTCTAGCCACAGATCTAGAGGCTTTAGAAATGATAATGAGATCATCAGCAAACATCAAGTGGTTAAAATTGTTGGCTAATCTAGTGTCAAATCCAGGAACTAGGTTCATATGCATAGCTTTATTTAAAAGTGCAGATAAGATCTGGGAAACTAGGATGAATAGAAAAGGGGAAATTGGATCACCCTGTCTTATTCCCCTCTGTCCAGAGATCCAATCAGTGGGTTGCCTGTTGATTAAAAAAGAAAAGCTGGGAGATGTGATGCATGCTTTAATCCATGATAGCCGGTTCTGAGGGAAGTTCATGACCGTGGGGGTGGCAGGGATGGCAGACCATTCTAGGGCATCATAGGACTTTTCTACATCAATCTTTAATAACATCCTAGGGAAGATTGGGAATCATTTTCTAAAGAGTGAGTAATTTCGAAATGCAATGATGTTATCAAATGTTGATCTGCCAGCTAGAAAACCACATTGTTCAGGGCCAATGATCTTGTGGATAACCAATTTCAGTCTGCTAGTCAGAATTTTTGAGATTATTTTGTAGCAAACATTGCAGAGAGCTATTGGTCTGAAATCTTGAACTCTATTTGGGGAATCTTTCTTTGGTATTAGGACAATATAGGTTTTTCCCCAGGAAGTGGTAGTCTGGATGTGTGGAAGAAGTGTTGAATGGCAGAGGTCAGGGATTCCTTCACCACATCCTAAAAAAGAAAAAATATAAAATTCTACATTAAAACTATCACGGACTGGGCTTTTGCCCTTAGGCATAGATTTTAGAGTTTGAAATATCTCGGTGGTAGTGACTTCCTTGGAGAGAAGATCCCCGCCCACATCATCTAGGGTTGGGAGATCATTTGGAAGGGTGTAAACCAGTTCCTCAATGGATGTAGTGTTAGAGGGGGTCCATAAGGTGCTATAGAAATCACAAAAAACCTTGCCAATAGCCTGATGATCACTATGAATGGTGCCTTGATCATCAGTGATGGCAGAGATCTTATTCTTATGACTTCTAATCTTAGCATGCTTGTGGAAGAAATTTGTATTGTAATCTCCATTATGGAGCCATAAGAGCCTGGCTCTTTGGGCCCACTTAATGGTATTCTGTCTAATGAGAGCATTATATTTGTTGTAATGTGCTATTTAGGGCTATGTTTTCAAGATCCGTGATATTCATTGGACCCTTCCAGCTTGTTCCAGTGTTTGATATATCAGTTTCACACTTAGTTATAGCCCTGATCTAAGGAGTTTAAGCCTTCAAGTTTGCAGTTAGATAATTTCATCCTGGTTTTAGCTAAAGAGTGGGTGAGAGCATGCATTGGGGAAGTATTAGTGTTAATGTAATCTACGATTTAAATACAGTTTGATGACATATTCCAACCAATAATTCTCAAACCTAAAGATTTTCTTTCTTGTATTATGAGAATAAAATTTGGCATGCAAGAACATGGGAGAATGGTCTGAGGAGGTTCTTGGGAGGTGTTTGTTACAGTATGCATCAAAGTTATTTAGCCAAGCATTATTGGCCAGAAATCTATCTAACCTGGCCCATCTTCTGGCCAAGCCCCTTTGATTGTTACACCATGTGTAAGGGGTGCCATAGAAGCCCAGGTCAACTAACTGGTTATTAGAAATAAAATCCCTAAAATGTCTACTCTTTGCAACATAATAATCAAAGGTTCCCCCCCTATGTTCATCTGTGGTGAGGATAGTGTTGAAATCACCCACTAAGATCCAGGGTATATTTAACTCAGATAGTGCAGATAAATCCCTCCATAATGTCTTTTGATGATGCAAATTATGAGAGCTGTATATCACAGAGAGAACCCATTCTACTGGGTTTCTCGAAGACATAATAAGATGGAGAGTATGGTGCTAATTGCATTAGGGGTTACCTCACCCACACTCGCTTCCAGAGGATGATAATGCCACCCGACATCCCTCGAGCCGGGAGAGTCAGTCAGCCTGTGATGATAATTTCTTCACTCTAGATTCGTCTGCACGGGTTTCTACCAAGCAAACGATATCTGGTTGATGAGATCTCATTAACAATTTTATCCTGGCAATGGTTATAGGGCTAGAAGAACCCCCGCAATTCCAACATAATAGTTTAGTTGAGTCCATAATCAAAATCAATAAGGAGAAAATAAAAAGTAGAAAACCCATAATCGTTAAGGTTTCAATCTCCCTCGTGAGCTTCTTTCTGCCTCTTCTTTGAGCCGTTGGTCTCCTTGGGTTTGGCTCTTCCTCGGCCGCTGCTTCCAAGTTTGGCTTCATTCTGAACAAGAGCCAAGGGCATGTCATCATCGAAAAGGTCATCTCCTGGGTCCAATTCCAGCATATCAGTATCATTTGCTTGGATCTTGGGCATGAGGGCCTTCCTTTCTGGGGCCATAAGGGCCAAGGATACCTGCTAACTAGATGTACCATGAGCATCCTTCTCCAAGGAACACCGACCTGCTTCATCGCCTTCAGGATTAGACAAGCCAGTGTGCCTGTCCATATCCATTGATGTGATAAGAGTTGGTGGCTGCTGCTTCGAGAGAAGGCTTGACACAGAGGATTCTCCTACTACCCTCACTGATACTACCCTTCGCTCCGGCAACGGTAGACCTGGTGGATCAGCAGGATGATCTTCCTCAACGGTCGGAAGGATGAATTTGACAGTGAAAGAGGGGCAGCATCAGGTGAAGTGAGAGAGTGAGTAGCTCCCTCACTGTTAGGTTTAGAGTATACTACCACCTCTTTACCCTGAGCCCTAGCCTCGGGATAGGTACCCTGGCTTCGTTGACCGCCAGCTCGCCCATGTGAGACCTCTCCCTGTCTTTTCTGCTACGTGTCCGTCCGAGAAGCCTCCGTCTTCTTCGTGAGGATTTCCCCGATCAGCCCTCGACCGAGAGCACGCGGCCATGGTCAGCCGGGCCATGATAGTAGTCGGGCTGAGCCACCTCCCATAATCATCTGCTGACTGTGGGATGTTCTCCTTCCCCTTTTCTTTCTCACCATCTAGCTGCATACCTTGGCATTCATTGGATTTCGTCTCCTTCACAGAGTGTGTCAAATTCTCATCTTCCCTCGGATTGCATGGCATTTTGTTGCAGGAGTTCACTGTATGACCAATGAGCCCACATCTGAAGCAAAACGACGGAATCTTCTCGTAGAGAATCGTCACAAGTGTTTCATCACCTTCATCTCCTACCCAGATGCCAGTTTGAGGGGGCTTGGAGAGGTCCAGTTCAGCACATAGACAGGCCTATCTTGCTCATCCCACTTCCAGATCAGGGGATTCTATTTGTAAAGTCCCGTCATCAATCTTCAGCACAGTCCCAAGTAAGGATCCAAGGCTTTCAATCGTGTCCAGCTCCCAGAACTCACTGGGAAGATGGTGAAGTTCGATCCAAACCGCCGCCGTATCTAATTTCTCGAAGGCCGGCTGGAATCTCTCCTTCCACGAGGTGATCTGAAGAACCATTCCCCCAATGGTCTATGGACCATCCCACAAGACCTTATCTCTCATTTCCACACTTTGGCACCAATGAGATAGAATCCGCTGGGGAGGTCTCGCTATGGAGAAGGTGCCAAAGTTCCGCCTGCAGAGGTTCATGAGTGTCATCCTTAGTTGTTCAAGTGGGAGAGCTTTCCCGTGAACTTGGCATATAAGGTCAGTTTTCATCCTATCATACATCCTCTCATGGAAACCTTCATCCGTTTGAACTGTGGATGGCTCTCGCAATTTCAGTCTTTCAAAGTTCTCTCTAAGATTAACAGTATCATCACCAAAGACCGTCTCCTTCGGTGCTCCAGACAGGACTCGAGACCACGATTTCCCCGGTTGAACCGCCTGGTGCGTGGTTTCCCGAGACTCCACCCCCACTCGCCATTGCAAGTGGGGGAGAAGCCACAAAGGAATAGAGTTGCTGGAGGTTGTGAGCGAGGAGGCAGAGCAGACCAGAAGTTCAGCGCACTTGAAAACAAGAGTTCCTTTCGAATGGAGAGCAATTTGAGTTTATTCTCAAATGGCTTTCAAAGCATCCTTCTTCATGCTTCCCACCATTGGTAGTTTCAATTATTATTATTATTTTTAAAAAATAATAATAGATAATTCACATTCATTAAGATAAAAAAAATTGGTCTTCATCAAACTATCTTATATAGAGGTCTTGATCCATGAATAAGCCTGATCAGGTATATTTTAGAGATAAAGTGTAATATGAGAAGACTAAGTGAGAACTGTGTTTGTCGTCCTGATTGACAATAGTCCCTGTTATCAAACTGGCATATATATATATATATATATATATATATATATATATATATATACACACACACACACACACACACCGATGATGAGGTGCGGTCGGCCGGATGCACTATGCATTTCCGGTCGCCCCTAAAGCATGTTTAAAGGATTTCCAACTGTATGGATGGAAAGATCATCGAAAAATAAGTTAGTATGTCAATTTTCATACAATTTGGAAACTTGTAGGGTCTTCATTTTTACGGGTGAAATTCTATATCGTTCAAATTTCTATAAAATAAGAACCGTTAAGTGGGAGGACCAAACAATTACCAAATTGTATGAAAATGAACATGCTAGCTTATATTTCGATGATCTTCCCATCCGTACGGTTGAAATCCTTCAAACATACTTAGGGGCTAAACGGGAGGTGAGTGGGAATGCACAGTAATCCGACCGACCGTATGCTATCAGGACTGATATATATATATATATATATATATATATATATATATATATATATATATATATATATATGTGAATAAATCATAAATTAGAGAATTTGAGCTTTGCTTGTATAAATCACACCATTTTTACCCATTATGGAGCACAAGCAAAGAATCAAATTCTCTCTTTTCCTTTTAAGAAGATAGCAAGGATGCTTTGCTTTTCTTTCCTTTCACATAATGCCTGCTAAATGAAGGAAAGAATTAGCATTATGGAGCACAAGCAAAGAATCAAATTGTCTCTTTTCCTTTTAAGAAGATAGCAATGATTCTTTTATTTTCTTTCATTTCACATAATGCCCAAGCAAATGAAGGAAAGAATTAGGATTGGAATCACTTGTTGTGAGAATAGTACTAACCACATAAATGTTCATGCTTAATTTGCATGTGATGTATTTTATTCTTTGTTTACTATATTTCTTTCTTAAGAGATTTATTATCAAATTAATAATGAATATAAACTTAAATTTCAGTAATTGATTTGGAAGATAAAATATAATCTTATGTTAAATACAAAGTAAATTTGAAACTAATTGGAACATATACAATGTTAATTATTTCTCTTAATCCTTTGGCTTACATGACATTCTTAATATGAGGGTGTCATATGAACCACAATAAATATTTTAATACATCAGTAGAGAACATTTATAAAAAAAAGAAAAAAGTGTTTACAATTACAACAATAATTTTCTATTATTAATATAAAAAAAACATGGTCCCAAATTCCTAGTCAATTCAATTTTCCAAAATTTAGTTATCATGGATACACCGTCCAAATAAAACTTGGATCAATAGTTAAAAATCATTTTCTTATATTGGAATACAAAGAATCAAGGAAAGAAAAGAAAGGTGCTTTGCCTTTGCTTTTGTAGTGGTTTTTCTTTATCCAAATGGCTTAGGAAATCAAAGCAGCACAAATGTTCTCATTCACATCAGTGTATATATACACACACATGCCCTGGTTTGAAGTACTCAAGCCATTGCCATCCCATTCCTTCACTTTTTAGCTCCCAACAACTCAAGCAACACAAAAAAATGGCGATGATTGTTGACGCCATGGTTTCCCAATTCTGTAGACATCCTAAGCAGCCTCATCAAAGACGAGATAACAATGATGGTGACTGTGAAGGAAGACCTCAAAAACTTGAAAAGAAAAGTAAGAATGATCCACAATGTGCTAGAGGGATGCCTAGAGCGCAAGGCCATACGTGATGATGCGGTTCGTGACTTGGCTCATTGAACTAAGAGACGCTTTCTATGATGCTGATGACATAATAGACAACTCTCGTGATCATGCCGAGAGGATGGCAAGATTGTTTTATGCAACCGGCCCAGTAATGCGTTGTTGTACTCCTTTGGTTTCCATTCACCGCCAGGCTTCTTTTCGCCAATCGGATAGGTGGTCGGATTCGGAGCCTCAATGCAAGACTAGAAGATATTTTTAAGGAAAAATCGGACTTTGATTTGTCTCTCAATGTCCCTAAAGTCGACAATGAGAGCATTAGAATCCGACGAGACTCTGATCCTGATGTCGAGCCTGATATTGTGGGGTCTGGGATAGAAAATAACACTAATGAATTAGTGAGAATGATGATCTCTAGTAACTCTCAAACCATCTCTGTTTATGGGATTGTCGGCATGGGAGGGATAGGCAAGACAACCCTTGCACAAAAGATTAATAACCATAAAACTATTAGGGATAAGTTTCAATTCCCAGCACCAATGTGGGTTAGTGTCTCAAAAGATTACTCACGTAAGAATTGCTTAAATCCATCATAAAACATGCCGGTGGGAATTCGGCAATGCTGTGGAGTACCGGTGAGCTTCAACATATTCTAGGCCAAACAATCCTCCACAAAAAAATATTCTTGGTTCTCGATGATATTTGGGATGCAAATATCCGGAAGAAATTGCTTAGAAAACCATTATTAAATGCCGGTGCCGCAAAGTATCCTCTTGATCACCTCAAGGAATGAGCGTGTTGCTCAGGGAATGGATGCCCATCTCCATTCAGTTCAACCATTGTCTATCGATGATGGTTGGTCATTGATATGCAAGATTGTGTTTAGAGCAGAAGAGGAACATGAAATGCAATTGCTTGAACCTCTTGGCAAGCAGATTGTGCACAAGTGCCATGGTCATCCTCTCGCTATCAAAACCATCGCCGGAGTTCTCCATGATAAGGAGAAGCAACCAAATGCCTGGACCATGGTTCTCCAAAATCCAACTTGGTCAATGACCGAGCTCCCAGAGGGAGTCATGGGGGTGCTCTATTTGAGCTACGAGGACCTACAACCTCAACTCAAGCAATGCTTCATTTTCTGTTCTTTGTTACCTAAGGATTATGTTATCATGCGGTACACATTGATCCAATATTGGGTTGCCTCTGGCTTTGTCAAAGAGAGCGACAATATGATCATGGAAGATGTGGCGACACAGTACTACAGGGAACTACTCCGAAGAAATCTTTTGCAGAGTGATCCTCTTTATTACAGAAATGGAAGAGTCATAATGCATGACCTCCTGCGTGCTCTTGCTCAATTCATCACTCAAGGTGAGTATTTCTCCGGAGAAGTGGCAACATTGGCCAGAACCTCATTGGCATCCCAAGAGATGAAGCTTCGCCATTTATCGATTTCAGGAGATTTCTTGGAGACCTCCCCTGAGATTTTGAAAGAGCAAACATCAGTGAGGACCTTAATTTTCTTTGGCATTAATATAAATAAATTACCTGAAGATCTCTTCCAAAAGCTCAAGTGCTTGAGGCTCTTGGATTTGAGTAAAACGAATTTGAAGGTTGTGCCTGAATCTACAAGCAGTCTTGTGCACCTCAGGTATCTCGACTTTTCTGGTTCAATGATCAGCCGGCTACCAGAGACCATAGGAAATCTCAGCAACTTGCAATACTTGATCCTCCAGGCATGTGAACAACTCTCAGAGCTCCCAAAAAGCATATCAAACTTGTACAAACTTAGGACTATTGATCTTTTGGGTGCTCGGGTTATTGGTATTCCAGTGGGGATCAGACAGCTTATTCATCTGAATAGCTTCATTAATTTTGTGACAAATGATCAGAGAATAGATGGAGCTAGAAAATGTTACTCCTCACTGGAAGATCTCAAGCCCCTTATCAACCTTAGAACAATCACCATTGTGAATTTGGAGAGGGCTGCCATAGCTCAAGGATCCATTCTAAAAGACAAGACCCATATTGATTATTTGGAGTTGTCATGCAGCTCTGAGGGGTGGCCATACCAACAAGAAGATATAGCGAGGATCCAAGATGTTTTTGAGGAGAGACTCTTCCCTCCAAGCTCAGTTGAAAATTTCACAATCAGGGGATACTTTGGCATGGAGCTCCCGACTTGGATGAAGAACATCAACGTGTTCTTGAATTTGATAAGGCTTGACATTTTGAAGTGCAGGTCTTGCTCTCAGCTCCCTCCATTGGGCCAGCTCCCTCTGCTGGATTATCTCTACATCGAAGGTGCTTGGTCTATAAAACACATAGGTCCTGAGTTCATGGGGAGTGGGAGAGAAGCAGCTTTTCCAAAGTTGAGGAAGCTCATACTGGAAGACATGCCAGAGTGGGAGGAATGGACCTGTGAAGCAAAAGATGGTGCAAGGGGTGATGATGCCAATTCTCGAGTCATTGGTGATAAAAGGTGTCCACGTCTAAAGTCCCTTTCTCAAGGCCTTCTTCGTCATGCAACAAAACCTAATCTACTCTATGGATCAAAGAATCACACAGCCTAACTGTCATTGAGGGTTTCAAAACTGTGCAATACGCCTTTCTCATAAGAAACAACGGAGTTGAAAGAGTTTCCGATCTCCCTGCAGTTCGAACCATGAAGATCAAAGATTGCCCGGCTTTGCTACATCATGTTGGGGTGCTACCTTCATTGCAAACCTTGATCTGGTGGGACTCAAGTATGAGGATCTTGCCGGACTGGATGCTTAGTACTCATCCAGTTCCTATCTTCCCAACACTCCAGAGGATCTCCATCATCGTCGGTGATGTTCCGACTCTTCGCCGGTGCCTCAAAGACGTTCCTTACTGGCCCAAGATTCAGCACATCCCCAATGTCTACATTATGGTGAATAATGGACCAGAGTTCATCTCCTATACAAAAGAGCCATTCAGCTTCCGTACAAACATCAACGCAGTTGTTGACGCTCCTCCTCTTCCATGAGTATGATTAATTACAGCAATGAATGATTTGAACTTCAAGGTGATCACGAATTCTCATTAACTTCTTTTCTCAATTCTCTTTTTTTTAGCTAATTATTATTGCTGCATGCTTCTATTAGGGTGGTTGCATTCCTACAAATTAAGGGATTTGTGTGCTTGTGTGTGTGTTTGTGTGGACAATCCCGTGATGCAACTACTTGTTCTTAGATTCTGTTGCCAAGGTAAGTAAATTAAACTTAGTATATATATATATTAATTTATATATTCATTGAGAAATTTCAATTTGTCTGAGATTTTTGGAATTCATTTAAAAAACTTTTCTTTTAATTTGCAGGTGATTGATTTCTGGTTTGTTGACATAAGAGGCTTGTATGTGTGGATTTCTCAAATAAAAAGCCTGGCTTGTGTTTGTGTGGATTTCAATAAAGTGACACTCTAATTCACTCTTATTGAATAAATTTGTATGTGTGTGTGGTTTTGTTTTTATGTTTATGTATTTCGTGACATTGAAATAAAAGTTTGCCCAGAGTGAGTTTAATATATATATATATATATATATATATATATATATATATATATATTAAAAAAGGGTGTCCGTGCAAAAATTAATACTTTCTTATGATCTTAGAATTTTAATGCATTTATCCAATTTCATTGCATGACATGATGATGAATATAACACCAACGCTTGATTCGTAATTATTTTTGTAGAGCTAGCACTGAGAAAATTATTTTTGGCAATCATCAAAGTAGTTACAGGTCAATACTTATTATGATTTTTTTTTAAAATTAGTTATAGTTTTAATTTGCAATCATGTGGATCCGATCCCTTGGCCTTGCTGAGATAGTCTAGTGCTCAAGGCTAAGCATGTACCAAGTTCAGGGAGTCTTGAGGTGTCAGAAGAAGCTCATCGATCGGGTGAGACCCCTCTGTTTTATTGGTACTACGTTGTTATGAATTTACCAGAAAGTTTCATAATTATTTTTATGAATTTTTAAGAATGTTGAATAAAATCTAAATCTGGTGGAAAAAAAGAGTGAAATTTAAGTAGAAGATATAAAAGGTCTAAATCTTATTTTTTATTTTTCGCTGAACCCTAAGATTTTGATCAAGCTGATAGTTTGGGGTTTAGTTCCTTAATCTCTTACTACATCCATATTTTCTTGTTGCCTCTGCCATAGCTTTTGGTCCTTGTTTTGGATCTTTGAATTTTTACTTTGAATTTTTCCTGTCCTCTTTTTCATATCATAGCTTTATATGACAGGGAAGAATAATGCAATTTGTTCGTTGCGGTTGGGATGGTTGCCATTGGATAACCAGTAACAAACAAATTTCAACTTTATTGTTACTTACAGTAGCCTTTATTTTTATTTTTTTTTTATTATTTTTTTTTTTTTTTGATAAAGATGGATAAACCACCAATTTTATTTATAATAGAGGAAGAACAAAAACATGAACTACAATCAACCCACTTCTACAAGATAAAGCACAATATAAATATGATATGGACTCATTGTAACATGAAATTGTTTTCCCCTTCTTTAATTGTTCACCTCCCTCCTAGCCTTTATTTGGAACAAAGTTCATTAAAAGTTATGTATTCAGTTACGCTAGCTTCGCAATTCTGACTTGGGAGCATATGAAACATATTGCTGTGACAGTGTGCCTATTTTAGCAAATGCAACTTATCTTTTTGAATGATTCTTTATTGATTGACATCAGGATGCTACAGACAGGCTCTGTAGGATGATGAATCATATAATTTGCTATTGGCCTGCTAATTACAATGAATCGATTGATTCAAATTTTGAAGTACATGGATTTGACACTGAAATCTGGGTACATGGTATCAATGAATGTGTTCACAGACTGTGTACGAAGTTGTGTAACTGCAAGGAGATTGGATGTATTGGCATCAATAATAGAGAAATGCAAGGTATACCCAAGTAATTTGATACCTAGAGCTGAGTGTATCTCCTATTATTCTGGTTAAGTCAAGTGTCGTAGTAAGATTTATGACGTTGATCTGCATTCTTTCCCAAATTTTTGGTTGTGTGGACATACCTTCTTCTTTTATGTTAGATTTTTGGATTGGGTTGGTCATTTTTTCTCAAATTTGAACTACTATTTATGTAAATCGATGTTTGTAGGGTTATTTATCTTTCATACTAATGACCTCTCTCGCCTTATATATTTTATCAGACAACCTGATCAGAACAAATCTCTGTGCCCACCCTGAATTTGTGCAACTACATCGGCCGATGTTGCAAAGCAGATCATAGCAAGTTGGCATTCTCCCGCTTGTTGGATTGCTCGTGGTCAAAATGCAAGGCCACTCAGTTCTTCTTTTCAGTAGATGAAGGATTGGTTGTGTTAGCATTTGGTACGTGCTGGTAGAACATATGGATTCAACCCTATCGATGTTTGCTTGGTCAAACCCGAGGCGTTCATTATGACACAAGAGGGCTCCAAGTCCAGAAACTTACCTATCAAAAATATTTATGCATGCATCACCATCGGGACAAATTTCAACGAGCTTTTTAGTACCCTCAAGAATTTGAAAATGCTTACATCAATTCTCGTGAAGTTGATGAAGAGTTGTTTTCCCTTTCACCTCTCTATATTCCACTGGTGGTTGCTTGTTGCAAAATGGCTTCTCAACATTGGACTCGGTATGCCTACATTTCTTCACAAGAATATTTTATCTGAATTATTTCAAATTTTAAGACATTTATGATAGGGAAATTAATGTCAATTAGTATGTCTAGTAAGTTAAAAGGTTTCTTGTGTGTGTGTGTGTGTGTGTGTGTGTGTGTGTGTGTGTGTGTGGACGATTGCTATCAACTGCTAGATACTCTTGTATATTGCAAAATTCCTAAGTAGTTCTGTTATGTTAGTCATATGTCATATGGGCCCCACCCGCTTATTTATTTGTGGGTTACCGAGGTCACCGTGGGTGTGTGTGCTGTGTACTCTTCCTCTCTGTCTTCTCTCCTTGTGCGATCCATCCGGTGGGTGCCAGTGGCATGTGCAGCTGCTTCTTGTTTTCTTCTTCCGCGGTACCGCTTCCTTGGCATTGAGGTATGCCTGTCCCTTTTTCCTTCTAACATGGTATCAGAACTACCGATCCGGCGAAACCTGCGCTCACTTCTTCGCGACTTCATTGCACACCATCCCCTGTGCACGCCTCCCGTGGTGAGCTCTTGAAAGACGCTGACCCCCGGTGGGTCTGCTTTTCCTCGATTCTCCGGCTACCGCTGACCCTCAGTGATCTCCTTTCCTGCCCTCCGTGATCTCCGACGCCTGCTTTCTATGATCCGGTGTAGCGCACATTTTGACTATCAATTTCTCTCTCGAAGTCTCCGCGCTACACGACCTCTGCTAAAGACCTCCTAGCACGACCCAACTCCCCGCCTCGCTTCGACTTCTCCTTCCCTAGAAAGTTCTATTCTATGGCGCTTTTACCTCCACCGCCTTTTCAAAGACATCGATGCATTCAATGCAAAGATCTTGCTTCTCCTTTATCTTCTTCCGCTCACCTAACGCCATGATCAAGATGCTTTTTACTTTGTTTCGGTGATTTTCAAGAATTTCGCTAGCTTTCGCTAGCTTCATTGCTTTCCAGTTCCCACCGATGGACACCTCTTCTATGGGTCAAGCTACCGCCAGTTACCCCTCGCCTCCCTCTCCTCGCTTTCGTGTACTCCCCGCCCTCTATGGCTCCCCGGATTACGTGCGCCGCCTTCATATGACTTCTGATGCCACTCATCTTACCCATTGTCGCCCAGCTCCACATATCACCCGTGTTCGTATTGCTGATGGCACCTCACTACCTGAATCTTCCATTGGTCACTTTACCACCAGTTCATTCTCTGTCCCCTCTGTTTCCCATGTTCCTCGTCTTTCCATAAATCTTATATCTCAAGTAGGGCCACTCACCGACCTTGACCGGTTGTATTTGATCGTATTTCTTGTCGCAGTGTGATCAGAAGTGAGCAAAGCGTTGATTGGAGTTGGGCCGACGCCATAATGGGGTGTATGCCTCGAGTCCCTTTGTCTTCCGCCTTCTTCTCCACCGTCCCACTCTGCCGCCGCTTTTTAGACTTTCATCGCTGGCATCATCGCCTAGGTCATCTTTTGTCCTTCCCTGCTTGTCTTCATTAGTCAAGTAGCGTTCCTTAGGAGTTGTCTCTCCTAAGTCCTGATATTACATGTTGTGGTTGTAAACTTGGTAAACAACTACATGTACTCCCTTTACCCATCGAAGTGGGCCCCTCTGCCGTAGATGCCTCCCTTTGATCTCATTCACTCGATGTATGGGGCCCCGCCTTTTCTTTCCAAAGGTGGCAATAGATATTATGTTTTGGTCATAGATGATTATACCTTCGCTTACTTGGGTCTACTTTATGCATCATCGCTTGACGCTTAGTTAACATCTATCGCGCTTTTGTTTCTATCGCTCACACTCTTCCGCTTCTACCTCTATCAAGACCTTCGGTCCGATTCAAAGTGGGAATACACTTCCCATGCTTTCCGGCCACTTCTTTCCTCCTCGAGGGTACCGCCTTGCCTCGCTTATCCCCGCCCCGGGGCTCATGCTCGGGGAACGGTCGCCGAGCTGCAAGCATCGCCATATCTTGGAGACCGCCGTCTTCTTCTTTTAGGGGCCTCTGCTTCCTCCCCATTTTGGCCGATGCTGCTTAGTACCGGTTGCTTTATCTTATTAACCCGCGCAGCCCTCCTTCTTCATCGTGGGTCGTAGCCCGTGTGAGTGTCTTCACCGTAGTACTCCCTCGCCACGCATCATCTTCGTCTTTGATGTCGTTGTTTTGTTTTGCTCCCTCCACGGAGTTTTATTAAAGCTACCGCCTACCGAGCTCCCCGTGTCTTCCCCTCGGGTTATAGTCTAGAGCATAAGGGTATCGTTGTTATGATCCGTTGTTCTGGAGGATGCGTGATCTCTCGATATCACCTTCGATGAGTCTACTCCTTTTTATGCTTCCCCTTCCTCTCTTGTGTCTTTCTCCTCTATCTCCTTATCTTTTCTTTTCCCAGCCTTCTTCTTCTCGAGGAGTCCGCCTCCTCTCATATCTTCCTCGTGATCTACACCTGCTTGTTTCCCTGCCTCTCGTGAGTGGATCGAGCCCACTCCTCTTCCTCCCCGGCCCATCCCTATCCGTTATATTATAGTCACTCGAGCTCCCCGCTGCAACATCCCCTCGGTACGGTTTCTCCGCTCTTTCTCCTCGCCGATGATCCTCGCCACCGAGGTACCTTCTCATCCCTACTCTCTTCGTGATCGCTCCACTTTGGCTCCTCCTCACCGCTTTTGCCGCAGTAGCTTAGTACCGGGGCCTCGAGTTTATGAGCCGCTGCACTTTTTCAATAGCTGGCAGTGCAGCTCTGGGCTTACCTCGAAAGTGGCGCTTTGCCACTTACGCATGCAGGAGCTTGGGATGGGCCTTTCTAGTTCGTGACATCGCATTTGGGATCTTGTTCCTCTTCCCACGCGACATGTTATCCCGCATCACCCGTGAGATGGGATCTACAAGTTGCTGTGAAGACACTATCGCATGGTCTTATTGGAGCTAAGCAAAAGCCGCCGCTTTGGTGGCTACCGTGGATTTCCCAGCAGCAGGAGTACGGGCGCAGACTATGAGGGAGACCCTTTGCTCCAGCTTGCCTTCATATGCACACAGCCACACCTATTGGCTGTCACGCGGGTCGGCCGCCTTCGCGTGGTTGGGCTCTCAAATGCTTAGGATGTGAAGAATGCTTTTCTCTCATGGTGACTTTCTTACATGATGAGGTTTACATGATACCTCCTCCTCCCGCCTTCCTCACTTCTTTCAGGATGGTTTGCCGCCTATTCTCGGGCGGTGTTTTCTATGGAAAACTTCCCAAACAAAGCACCTCGCGTGTCCTGGGCTCTGAGCTGCTTCAAAGACCATTGTTGAGGCAAAGCAGGCTTCTTACCTACGGCAGCACTCTGCTAATGACCCCGCCTTTGTTCATCTCATTCTCTTTCTTCTCGGCTCTGGACAAAGCTTCTACTTTCTCTATGCTTGGATCGACATGATCCTTATCGGTGATGATCTCCGCCTTCACATTGCCTTCTTGCGGAAGCGTAAGTCGTGGTGAGACTTTTTCACGATGATAGATCTTGGTCCGCTGCATTACTTCTTGGGCATTGAGGTTACTTCTATCCCCGACATGGGTTTCGCTTGGTCTCAAAGAACGCTATATTCCTCGATCTACTTGCTCTCGGCCTCCTCCATCTTACCGGAGTACTCGTGATCGCTACTCACAATCGATGGAGAGCTCTCACTTCACGCCTTCGGGCCTCCCATGGGGACACCTTTTACCATGATCCTACTGCAAGTATCATCATTTGGTGGGTAGCCCGGCTCCATCTTGGCCCTATTGCCACTCGCCCTGCATATTTCTCATGCCGGTGATTTTCTTAGTCCGTAGCTTGTAGGCTCCTCCTCTACTGGTCAAGTATTATGCTCCATCTCTGGCTTTCTGGGCTTTACGCTACTTTATGCGTGGTAAATCGGCTCTCATCAGCTTCTTCATTCTATTCCTCGCTGGCTACCATCTCTTCGCCATGTGCCTACTCGGGGATGCTACTTTGGGCGAAAGTGCGATCCTGATGCGATCGACACTCTTTCTCAAGGTTATTGCATATTTCTTTTGGCTCTTCTCTCATTGTTTGGAAGACCAAGAAACGTAATCACCGCTGTCTGCTCTAGTGTTGAGGTCGAAGCTTCAAGCGCTACTTTGTCCGCATTACTTTCACTGTGAGATCATCCGCCACGCTGGTTACTCGTGGATTTTGGTGTGTCTACATTGATGGTCCCATTCCCTCTTCAAGCATCGTGGATAGTATCGGGTGCTATTCAGGGGATCAAGCCATCGGATCGCTGGGCCACAGCGTGAGCTGACCAAGCACATTGGGTGTTGATGCCTGCCACTTTTACACTCTGCCAGCTTTAGTTCTCAGCGACCTGGACGCATTTCTTTGCATTCTCCTCCCTTCGGAAGCCAAGTAGTGGTCAGACTTCTTCACCAAAGCCTTTACATCGGATCTTGATTCTTTTTATCCAAACTCAAGCATGATGGGATCCGCCTCTTTGAAGTTTGGAGGGGGGTGCGTTATGTTAGGTCAAGTATGTCATGAGTTTCGAGGGGGTGTTATGTTAGTCATATGTCATATGTGGGCCCCACCTCGCTATTTATTTGTGGGTTACCGATGAGGTCGTGGCTTTAAAGTGTGTGTGTGCAAAAGTATGTACTTTCTCCTCTCTCTGCCTTTTCTCTCCTTGGGCTGCATCCATCCTACGGCAGCGCCAAAGGCATGTGCGCAACCGCTTGCTTGTCTTTCTCTCTGTGCAGGTACCGCATCTTTGGCATTGGAGGTGTATGCCTGTGCCTTTTCCCTTCTAACAGCTCCATGGGACTCCTAAGAGAAAGATGTGAGATGTTTTGAAATTCCTATTTCCATCAAGCTGCAGTAGAAGTGGGGAAACTTGCATCACCCTCAATTTTAATTGAAAAGATGTTTGTTCTAAATGTAGTTTACTTCTACTGTGCAAGTGCTTTCGGCAGTGATCCAAGACATGTGCACTCTTACTTCTTTCTAAATGTCACCGCTTGTTCCTACTACTAATTAGAATGTGATGAATCAGCTAACCACCTTCGAGAGGGAATGCCATGTGAACTTCATTGTGAACATATGCTACCTATCCTGTCCCTACAATGTCATTTTTTAGAATGATTTCTCTTTTTTATTCTGATTTTTTTGACTCAATATGACAGTAGAATGTAAGTGGATATCAAGTATCTTTTTTCTTTCTATATGTTAAATTGATATCGCAGAAGAGACCTTCCACCCAGTAAATAGGCTTTTTATCTGGCTAACTGTTTGTAAAACTTAAAGGACAGGTGTGTATGTCTCAATTGGAGAATTTGGAGCAAATGCAGATCCTCCTTCCATACAAGTCTGTTAAGCTGCCCTCAACTGTGTGTAATCCTTTGGTTGTGCCAAATATATGGGACCTTGACAGAGCCTGCGGCTTAGACTTTTGAGGCTATCAGTGGGAAGTTTGGAAATGGTACCAGACATCCATTCTTATAATGCTCTTAATTTGTGCTTTCGGAAAGCTTAAAAAAGGTTGGCACTTCATATCCCTCTTAAGTGTCAATTCTTGTAAATTTGGTAGTGGGACCAATTTTACTTTCTTTAATTTGGTGTGGTGTTGTAATTAACTCTCAAATATGTAACCTTTTACTTTAACAGACATCAGAAGCTTCCTAAAGGTTTTTGGAGCATCTTAGTAAGCCTGGGTGTGACAGCCAAAATGCGCAAACTTTTCACATACACATTGCTGGTTGATGCACATCTTGTCAATCGTGGACCAGAAAGCTGCTGTCTCTGTGTAGTGGATACGAAAATGGTATGCATGATCTCTTCCCTCTAATGTGCCGTGAGGCCTTTGCATCTCCCTCCCAAAGATTTCTTACATCACTCACATTTGAAAGAATTGTTCCTCGTTTGGTAGGGTCAATGCAGGTTTTACTCCTTCAAAACAGACTCTGAAGGAAGGGTGAGAAGAATGCGGCTGGCCTTTAGGAGATGGACTTTGATAATGTATGAAAATAAGTACAGTCACTACGCTCCTCGGCAGTTTAAGCTTTTCAGGATGGGTAGTGAAGTTCGTAGAGTAGATGCTTTACATAACTTGGAATATAGAAAAATGCCGAATACTAGGATAAGGTAAAACCCTCATTAATTATCATAAGGGCATAGATTTGAAATAAGCCAAGGAGCTATGGACCAATAATTCATGCTTTCTATTAACTTAGCTGATTATGCAAAATCGCCTTTCCTGAAATTTGTACTTCTCTTGTCTCCCCTAGGCTTCTTTGAAACGATCTTCCTGATGGACTGAGAAGGGAGTATATTCATATTGTGTAAACTACTCGTGATGTATTCTCCATTTTGACAGCTCTTTCGTAGTATGGAGGTGTAGGATTTTGAGACTCTCAGGGTTATCACATCTAACGCGACAAACCCCCACATTATAATTTTCCCAGCCCTTCAAAGAATGAGTTGTAGTTCTCTTTGGTTATTAAATTCTGAATAAATCCTACTTTTGTCATGGGAAAAAACACCCTTTACCTCAAAAAGATTGTTTTTATTTTTTTTTATTTTTGGCAATCCATAATAATCAAATTTGCATCCAAACAATTCACCATTTTGGAGCTCTAATTCATTGTGAGATCAGATGGTGTCTTCATTGAATGTCTTCCCATCCTTTCATGTATCTAAAAACTCTTGTGAATGTGTGATTCTTGGCTTCTGATGAGATTATTTGATCAAAACACAAGCTTTTTATTTCTAACATGCAAGTAATTAAAACATGAGGATGGGGACAATTAATTGACAAAGCAACAGATTTCAGGATTGTGTGAGAACATGCAGAATTATTCCGGCAAGAAATGCATTATTCACCATTCACTGAACTGAGATACAATCCAAATCAAATCAAATCTATACAATCCTGAGCTTATTTACTTAATTTGGCTTTATCACATTTTATTCTTTTAAAAATTAAATATATATGAATAACGTATTAGTTCCTCAGCATTATAAAATTTACATCAAAATCTTTAAAACACTAAGAGATTAATCTAATCCCAAAATGTTCGCTTTTATAACTAATTGCGCTAAATGAAAATGAAATTGTTTTTTG